>JASANF010007088.1:0-32201 GCA_030248245.1 Trissonchulus sp. WLG1_4 | reverse complement strand
TTTATTTTGGTATTCATTCGGTAGCTTGTCAGAAGCAGAATGTTTTTGTTTGAAATTTTGTGGTTGTATTCCGCAATCTGTTGCACAGCTCTCTTAGGGCGTTAACTGGCTTGAAGAAATAGGACAATTCACCTGCATATTCAGGTTGTTTGAAAGCCAATGGAGCTACCCAGAAGTAAACATGTACCGAAATCGGGTTTAATAATCATTTTGTACACAAATAATGAACGCGTTTACTAGATATTTCCTCTGGAATATTTAGACTCACTATCACTCAGGAGAAGGGCAAGTTTTCAGCGATAACTTAAATTATGCCCATTCCCTCGGCATTGGTTCTGTCTGTACTTTGTAGTACTATCGCGTGAATATTCTAACAACTTTTTATGTTGACATTTTGACGGCAAACACGGCCGTTGCACCAACTTATTCTCGAGCTATTCTAGAATAGTTATTCTCCAGGTTTTATTCTTCAACTTTTCCTCTGCACCATTAAGAAATAGCTGGGGAATTTGACTATTCTCTAGAATAGCTGGAGAATAACTTATTCTCTAGCTGTCCGAATAAAAGTTTGGTTGCATCATTGTTATCCAATCACAGCCTACCAGACAGCCAGCCAATTGAGCTCGAGAATAAGCCAACATAAGCCCCGTATCCAGATTCGTTGTGAGAGCAGATTTGTTTCACGTCCGCTCACCGAATTTACGTCGACTTGAGCACAGTCAGTAACCTAATGGCAAACGAAACCCAAACTCGAGCATTTTTAAACTTCTTTTTTTGTTATTTTTACTCTAAATAAATAACATATAAGCGAAATAAACATGAATATGTTAAAAATATGGAAATTGGTAATTGTTTCTAAGAGTTCTCAGGTAATTATTCAGCTATTCCTGGTCGAGATCCAGGGAATAACTTGCACATTACAGGAGAATAGCTGGAGAATAAGCTATTCTCTAACTTTGGTCAGTGCAATAATGTTCGTTATTCTTCAGCTATTCCTGAGCTATTCCATAACTATTCTCGAGCTATTCCCACGACTTCGAGAATAACTATTCGCGAGCATAATATATTGGTGCAATGAAATTTTATTTTATTCCTGACCTATTCTCGAGCTATTCCTATTCTTGAGCTATTCTTTGTTGGTGCAATCCGGTGACAGTCCGTTATTACTTCTGTGATATGAACAATCTATAATATATATTTTTGATGAGTTAACACCTTAACGGTCTCCTATCTTTGTTATTTCAGAATCAAACTTGATGTTCAAGTTCTCTAAACCGTTCAGTGAGATTGTGTTGAAACACCAAAACCGCAAAATAGCTATAACTTCTGATGATTTATAGCTAACCAATAATATTAACGATCAGAATAAAAAACGGCTATGAACGTTTCTGAAGAAGAAGTCTTAGAAGTGGACTTAGCGTACCCAGTTTGGATTACTGCATCCTTATGCGTGTGTTGCGCGCTATTTAGCGTCGGCACGATTGCAGGTAATCTTATGGTGCTTCTGTCGTTCGCATTTGACGGTGCTCTAAAGCAACCCAACAACTACTACATCGCTTCTTTAGCTGTATCCGACTTAATTATTGGCATCGAAGGGTTTCCAATTTTGACCGCTTACGTGCTTTACGGGAATAATTGGGTCATGGGGCAAACCATGTGCGAAATCTGGCTCTGGGTGGATTATACGATTTGTTTGGTTTCGATTTTTATGGTTTTACTAATCACAGCCGACCAGATACTTTTCAGTTGTCTACCCGGCTAGGTATCGAATTTGGCAAAACGGGAGAAAAGTTCTAAAGATAATATTTATTTGTTGGTCAATTCCTATGGTTCTTTTTGGTATAACAATTTTCGGTTGGAATATAATGACCGGGAAAGGATTGGATGTGGGTAAAACGAAAAAATGTTACGCGCCGTTTTTGAAAAATCCCTACGTAAATATGGCACTGTATTTAAGCTACTACTGGACGGTCCTTATTGCTATTGTAATTTTGTATCACGGAATTCACCGCGTAGCTAAATCGTTGGAAACGCGCGGGGAAGCCAGACAGCGCCACGCGTTGCTTTTAATGTCTACGCAATTGCGTATGGCGCAAGTCGGAGTAGGAATGTTCATGAACAAGGAAACTAGAGATAGCTTAAAATCAGATGAAGACGACTTAAGCCCACCAAAAAGCGCAACTACAAAATCAGAGACTTCCAATTCGCTGAAAGTTTGTGAAAATAACTGTTCGACAAAATTGGAGCCTGTTTCAAAGTTGGAAACTATGAATTTCATGAAACGCGATAATACTGCGCCAAATTTGAGTCACTTTTTCGATGAAATACCGTACAAACATTCGATGTCAAACTTTTCACCGCAAACCAACAGAACGTCAACTTCACTTCACACCATGATGTACTCTAACCCATTCAGCGAGTCGGGACGTAATGCGTCGTTATTTGCGCTAAATTTAGTCGAAATTGCAACGGATAAGTTATCAACAAGTGCTCAATCCAAACTGGCATATCAACAACCTTCGTCTCAAAATCAGCGTCAAAGTGACGCAACATATCGAAATCTCAGTGTGGGAAACGCGTCCTGCAATTTACTGGAGAATGACGATGACTTTGACTTTGACGACGACGTTAGAACGGACACAACGGAAGCGGAAAGCCGATCTTGGCTGGACTACGTCAAAAACCCCGTCAGTCTGTGGAATCGAAAGCGGCAAATAACGCGTGCCGAACGCAAAGCGCATAAGGCGTTTCGTATGATTACCGTTATAGTAGGCGCATTTGCCTTACTCTGGTCTCCGTATTACGTGGTCGCGACTGTGTATGGTTTTTGTAACAAGTGCGTACCAATTTGGGTGTTCAATGTTAGCTATTATATGTGCTATTTAAATAGTTCCGTAAATCCTTTTTGCTATGCTCTCGCGAACACGCAATTTCGTCAAGTTTTTTCACGAATTCTAAGCGGTGATTTTCGAGTTAGACTCAGTACGCAACATTCATTTATGATACCTTTACATTAAACGTTATTAGATGAAGAACTTGGTAAAAATATAAAATATATTATTCATCAAATACCTAAGTATTATCACTATGTTTTAATTGCTATGTTTTAATGACTATGTTTTAATTACTATGTTTTAAAAATATCCTAAATATAATGATAATTATAATAATAGTTGGACGTGGCTCTGGAGGGCCAGCTCTCGATGTTCTGAACATATAAAGCTTACATTGTGATGAACGGTTCTCTGGTTCCGGGTCAATAAAGTTGGAGTTATTTTATTGTCAAAAATTGTCTTACGTTTTTCGGTATATAAGTCATCACCTACAGTTTTTATAGTATCAAACTAAAGCTGTTCTTATATCCTATCTGATGCCGAAAACTACCAGTTAGCTAGAAAAAGTTATGGCGGAAAAAGTTTTAGCGTGAACTTTGTATTTGTCCCGTAACGGCGCCGATACCAATAATGACAGAAAACGAATTGTTTCACAAAGTATTTAACTGTGGTCCTTACATAAAACAGCCTTCACTCCATCACTGACCATGGCGCGAGCACTCCGCAGCGGCATTATGGTCTGAATCTAAAAGTTATTTTTTTTGAAATTTTATTTTGCGCTTTTCGGTGCATCAGTCAGCGTCAGCGTTTACGTACAGATGTTTTGGTATCAAATAAAAGCATTTCTTCTGCTCTATCTAACTGTGAACAGTAGAACCCTTTACGTGCTTCCTGAAAAAAGTTATGTCCGAAAGCTCTTTTTCCTGTTGAGCCACAGCCAAACAGGTCTTTAATTTTGATTCTGGCATCTTAACGCAGTGTTACCGTTAAAGAGTCAATGTGCGGAGTGTGTTTTACACGTCTTTTACCGTAGTTATGCATCTGTTACAATTAAAATGCCTTGTACAATTGCTGCTTTAGTGGTTTCTGAGAATGTACTTTGAAAATGCAAAAGTCTGGCAAAAAGCGCTCGACTAGGAATCGACGACATCCCCTCTAGGCTGCGAACCTAACAGACTGTTTTTTTCAGTATTGAAAAAACATTTCATTCATCCGATAGCAATGTCTCTCCTATGGGTAATCTTCTGTCGCTCACGAATGTATGACTAATGTTCGTACGTATGTACATACAAAAATATGCAAATGAGGCAAGTACATTTATAACGGTCTGCCCAGCCCGCCTATTCACTTCTCTTCTTTCGCTCATGTAGCGTTCAGTTGGTTTTTTTACGCTGTCTTTAAACTGAACCAATCTGGGACTGTATTGTATATGCACATTACGAGCATATACAATACAGTACTCTCCATATTTTTTTCTCAGTGTGTGGAACTTTAATGCCGAAGCACTCTAACTTTTCGACGAGCTCTCGGCCAAGGAAGCGGCGTAAAAGAACCTCGGCCTTGTCCAGGTCTTCAGCGTCCAGTGGCAGCTCTTCAGGCTCCAGTGCTTCCAATGCTTCACAGAAATCGAACGCCACACAGGCTTTTGAGCGATCCGGTTCGGAGTCGCCTCAAATTGTGGGCCAAGACAATTTAGGCCCAGCGGAGCAGGTGGCACCCTTAGCACCGATCCCAAAATGAAATTTTCCAGATATGCCCAGAAAAATTACGTTGGAAACTGTGTCACCACTTGAGCGGCTGTGCCCTACCATGCAACGCGGGCGTCGCCCTAATTTTTTTGTTAACCAGTTGGGGATAACGCGCTGGCAAGCGGCGTCAAAAGTGCAATTAGACAAACGTGACCCCGTTTTTGAAAATTTTGTACTTAAGGAGGAGCAGCAAAAGTTTTTTGCCGCCCCACTTTTGTCTAACCAGCATTTGAAACTATTATCTGAATCCCGTCTTGAATCGGAAAACCGGTTCAGGGGATGGCAAGAATTCATTGGCACTGCCTGCGACCCCTTAGCTGCACTTTTCTCAACTGCGGCGGAAAAAGCTACCGCCATACAAAATGCAAACCTGCAGGGGTTGGATATTGATCCTGACCTCCAACAGGTGGTGCTACCTACCATGCCACTGGTAGAGCTTCTCGATACATCCCTGTTTATTTTTGGTGCTCTCTTTAACAGACTGGGACACACGCGGGCCTTTAATGCATTGGGTACCATCCATGCCTCTCTGCGGCCAGATTTACGCGAAACCTATTCGCAAAGATCTGAAGACACCCTATTCCCTCTCGATTTCAAAGATATTGTCAAATCTGAAAAAGCACGAAGGGAAAAGGAGGATTCAAAACGCCGAGCGTCCGCACGACCAATCCGAGACAAAGCGGACAAGGTGCATTTAAGCAACCACTTTGATGAATTTCACAATAATTGTCTAGTTAGTCATAGTCCGACAATGTGTCTTTCTATCTCTAATTTGAGTAGCAATGCCAGCAATTGTGGACATAATCATAGCATAATTTGTGCTTCAAATCTGCCCTCCACAATCTCCTCCACAATTGTTTATAATGTCAACAGAAATTTTAATTATAATTTCAGTTCGAGTCACAACACTCGGGCGGGGCGGAGGGGGAGGGCGAGGGAGCTCCTTCGGGACGGGGGGGGGGTGGAGGGGGGAGAAGTACGTTGTGTTTTTTAATTAGCAAGGCAAACAGGGAAGGGAGGGAAGTGAGTGGGGAGTTGGAGGGGTTTGCGGGGGAATGGATTGCCCCTTCTGGCGAAGTATCAAGGTGGTCCCCTTCTTTTTAGGGGGGGGGCGCCTTTTGAGAATAAGGGAAGGCAACGCTGAGATTTGGGGGGTTTGTTTTGGGTTCAAGCTTTGCGTGCGGATATTCTTGATAGGGGCCTTTTTTAGCCGGAATTGTTAACTATACATTTCGATTAAATGAAACAAGTAGGCCCCTAAAAGGGGCAAATTCCGACGTAGTGGCGTGAAATTCAAATTATATACTATACGTCCAGAATACAGAGTAAATCATCACTTGCATAGAAAATGTTGCATAGAACAGTATGGCCCAATTCCTTGATTCCCTTGTTTGGTCACTAAATGACTATCTGCTACAAGCCTACATATCGGCAATAAATCCCGGTGGGGGGTCTCTATTTGAAATACTCTCCGTTTGTTGCGCACATGAGAATACTGCTTAGGTCAAAGCTATGTATAAGGGTTACTGTTTGATTGTAGCCAAAAAAGGTCCAAAAGCCAAAGCTATGTATATACATATGTAATGTAGCTTTTTGTTGTTCAACGAGGGTTACTGTTTAAATAAATGCTATCTTAGTTTGTCTACTCCTACTGTACCTAGTCTGGGGCCTGGGCTCTATCTTTGCCCGCTGCCAAAAAGTCTCTTTGGCCTGACTTTCTTTACCCGCTGTTATCAGGGCTCTCCAGTTCTGGCTTTGCCCGCTGTTGTTGGGTGCTTGGTTTGTCCACTGCTGGTTCAGATCTTGGTTTGCCCGCAATTATTTGGGCTCTCCACCTGTGGCTTTGCCCGCTGATATCTGGGCTTTCCGGCTCCAGCTTTGCCCGCTCTTGAAGCTTTGGTCTGTCTGCTGTTGACGGGGCTCTAGCTTTTCCGCTGCTGCTTGAGATCTCGGTTTACCCGCTGATATTGTCGTTTGGGCTCTTGGTTTGTCTGCAGAAGTCTTAGCTCTGGCTCTGCCTGCTGTTACCTAATCTTGGCTCCCCGGCTCTGACTTTGGCCGCTGTTATTTGGGCTTCCCGGCTCTGGGCTCTGGCGCGGACCGTTGTAATTTGGGTTCCCCGGCTCTGGCTTAGCCCGCTGTAACATGAGTTGCCAGGCTCTGGCTTTGCCCACTGTAATCTGGGCACCCCGGTTAAGGCTTATCCCGCTGTAATCTGGGCTTACCGGTTCTGCCTTGCCCGCTTTTATCTGGACTACTCGGCTCTGATTTGCCCGCTGTTATGTAGTTGGGATCTGGGTTTGTCAGCTGTTAGTCTGGGCTGTTCTGGCTTAGCCCGCTGTAATATGGGTCACACGGCTCTGGCTTTGCTTTACCCGCTGCTATTGGCTTCCTTGGCTCTGGCTTTGCCCGCTTTTATCTGGTTTCCTCGGCTTTGATTTGCTCGTTTTTTTTTGGGTTTTTTGTTTTTTTCCCTTTGGTTTGGGGCTTGGCTTTTCCCCGCTGTGGGCTCCCCGGTCTGGGCCTGCCCCCCGTTTAATGGGTCTCCCCGCTCTGGGGTTTCCCGCTCTGTTATGGGTGCCCGCTGCTATCTGGACTCCCCGTCTCTGGCGTTGCCCGCTATAACCTTCCCGGCTCTGGCTTCCTTGGCTCTGGCTTTGCCCGCTTTTATCTGGTTTCCTCGGCTTTGATTTGCTCGCTGTTAGTTGGAATCTTGGTTTGTTACCTGTTAGTTTGGGCTCTGGCTTAGTCCGCTGTAGGGTCACCCGGCTCTGGCTCAGCCCGCTGTAAAATGGGTCACCCGGCTCTGGCTTAGCCCGCTGTAATATGGGTGCCCGCTGCTATCTGGATTCCCCGTCTCTGGCGTTGCCCGCTATAACCTTCCCGGCTCTGGCTTCCGCGGCTCTGGCTTTGCCCGCTGTCATCTAAGCTCCCCACCTCTGGCTTTGTCCGCTGTTATCTAGGCTCTAGCTTATAAAGGTCTTGGTTTGTCCATTATTGTCTCTGTGCACGGGTTTCGCCTGCTGTAGCTTTGGGTCTTTGGTTTGTCCATTCTGGCTTATGCACTGATTTTGGTTATACCGTTGTATGAGCTGTAACTAACGTCATTAAACGCTTAAGTAGAGACTAATGGACTCTTGGTAATGGTAAAACTTTTTTGTCGATGTCATGTCGAACTACTTTAACCTCAACCAACTCAAAAGAAACAATATTTAATTGTAAACAGTCCGAGTTCATAATTTAGTTAGATTAACTGTTGTAACTTAGAACTGTGTTAATCCCACAGATCAGTGAACGAGTGGCATGTGCAAACGCATTCAGGGATTCCGTTCCTTAACTGCTTGTGGTTGTGACTGGCTAAAGAAAAGATTCATGAGTATCAGCTTGTTATCGGTTTACATCAGTAATCAGTTTGTCATCGGTTTAAGCCTAACTACTATACCTACTTTAGTTGTTGGAGACGTACTCTGCGTAAAAGGTAAACCCTGAAAGGGTTTTTACGATACGGGTATAGTTGTTCTCCTCGTCGTATTCTGTTCCCAATGGCGGAGCTGGTATATTTGTTCCGTGATGTTCGGCACTCCAACACACTTTAATTGTTCTGCTGCTGCACTAGCATCTCTAAATTTTTTAAGCACTGTACCCCCCTGTGCAGCACCCTAGACATGCATTGTTGCGACATAATTACGCCATACCACAGCTGATGACAACAAAAATGCACGCCACACACACTGATAAAATCTACACAATCCAGACAAACAAAAGATAAGATCAACAACAGACGCCGTGACTAACTTTTTTGGCGTTGCTTTTTAGTTTTTATTAACCGTCATATGAACGACCAATATAAATTAATTATATTATACAATTGCTTATTTGATTGTTTAGATAACTAATTTATGTTTCTGTCTTTATTTATTATAGATTTGTTAAATTTATACTCTCTAAACTTATATTGATTTGTAGAAAAATATTTTTGCGTTTTGCTTGCGTAGATAGCTACATTTGAAAACCTCTATATAGCACTATTTATTTACCCGGTTGTTTGCATGTGTTTTGCACTGCACTATCCGCATGCACTTTCCCCACTTGCTTGCACTTTTCAGTGGCTGAGGCTTGGATGCCTTCCCCCAGACACGCGGGCAGTGGCGTTGGCGTACGCCGACAACCGGCCTCGGGAAGCACTAGTCAGGGACCTCCAAAGTGTCTCTTTCCCCGAGCACTTTCGTGGAGAGCGGGTTCGACCCATTTATGTGTCTGAGGAGGTCATGGGGTGGGATCCCCTAAATGTTCTTAAGTACTACACCACTCCCGAAGGGCATCCTGTTGCGGGTGCAAACTTCAACAACCAAAAATTTCCATTCATCAAATTTATGGGGGCCAGGTGATATGGTCAAAGATATCACCTGTCCGGATACTGTTTCAGTGTCATACACTCAATACGAAGTTGAGTGCCTGAAGCAGGATCCGGTGGCCGTCAATAACCCGTGGGCACACCCCTGTGCTCGGGTGATGGTCAGCACAAACGAGAATTGCGACCGCAGCCGAGTCCTCGCAACAATTTTTTTCTGTTGATGACGAGAACAAAGATGCTTGCGTCGTATGGAAGCACCTTAGGCCGGTAATGCAATACGGCTTCTTTTCTGAGAACATCAGCGAACGTTGGGGTCTCAGACCGTACCTGGACCTCAGTCGCTTATCGTCTCAGATGGGAGACGGCGCTGCGTTCAAGGGTATTCTTACTCCTTGGACGTATGCGAACCAGGTTGGTACTGGGACAGCCTTCCACACCGAAGACTTTCATCTTCCTTCGGTTAACGTATGTTACCAAGGAAAGAAGCTTTGGATGGGGGTTTCCCAGGACGAGCTTGGTAAATTGCTCGTTATCCTGCAGGGGCTGGTTTCATATGAGGCGGAGTGTCCTCTACTCACCCTCAGGAGAAAATGCTTTTTTCTTCACCCTGGGTGGTTAGGGGCTCTGGGCATCAAGGTGCAATGCCTGGTACAGGAACCTGGTGACATTGTCATCACGCCACCTTTTTCCTGTCACCAGGTAATAAATTTGGACCGTGGTGTGTCAGAGGCCATCAATTTTTTTCGGGACTCAATACCTACAAAATCGGGCACACTACTCCTCCCTTCATTTGAATTGCATCCGCAAAAAGCACGTAGTTGGAGAAGAAGGGCGTGGATTCGAATTCCCCCATGCTTCAGCTGCGCGGGTTTCAACATTTTTTCCCATGGCCCTCCAAAGACCATGCTCTTCACGTGCCCTGAGTGCCCCGAGCAGTTCCGGAGCCGGTACGCCTTGGGTTGTCACCGCAACCAACACCGGGCACCAGGAGGAGAGCGCTGTCAGCAGTGTGGCGGACGTTGCGAACCTCAAAGACCATGAGCGCAACGTCCATGAGCGGCGCCAATGCCCCCACTGCCAGACTATGTACAAGCGCACCAGGGTTTTTTTTTTCAAATCGACCACTGCTCAAAACTTGTTCTTTTTTATTTTTGAGTGTTCTTTTTTACGATGACTTGTTCTTTTTTACTGAAAGTTTTAAACGGCGTTGTACTCATGTTTTTTACCAAAATTTCCATTCATACAACCATCTACAATATTGCGTTCCCAGAAAAAAATTTCGGGGGGATGACTTTTCGATTTTTTGCAATGGGTTAAAATGCACCGTGTATATATCAATTTCAACAGTTAAATACGCATTGCAAGCGTAAATCCACTAAGCCGCAGAGTCGCAGGGAAAAAAATTGGAGATTATTCACTTTTTAAGCCAAATTTGGTTAACAGGCTGGGAGGATAACTTTCAGATTTTTTTTAAATGATCCCCGTTTCCACACGATAAACACGCCAAATCCATACACTAATAAAAGCGTAGTAAGCTAATAGATGGTGCACGCACTTATACACACTTGCTTACGCTTTCATGAAAGACAATTTAGTAAGGAACACAAGGCAATAAAGTTGCAGGGGTTGGGGGCTCAGCCCCCAGTACGAAAATTTGAGAATTTTTTGTTTTTAGGGTAAATTCAGTCAATTGGAGACGCATTGGAAAACTTTCCGGCTAAGTTTTATTTAGTGCCGCTCGGTGGGCACATGAAGGCTGCGTAAATTATTTTATTTTTGACTGCGTAAATTTACGGTCCACTGCGTAAATACGCAGTATTTTACGTAAAAAAACCATACTTTGCCGATAGATTATAATAAAGAATAGTAAGCTACGGAGTCGCAGGAGTCTGGGGGCGGCAGCCCCCAGAAAAAAATTAGAGTTTTGGATTTTTACGCCAAATTTGGTCAATTGGAGACGTATCGGGAATTTTTTTCGGGGGCAACAAAAACCACAGGGGGGACTTTTATGTAAAAATAGACTGTGAAAAAATTTCAGGTTGGAGGAATTCCCTTCACCACCACCCGCTCCCCCGGTACGCCCTATCCATGTATGAGGGTAGGTTGGGGAATGGATGGCAGAATCTAGAAGGCAGTTGGAGAGGGTCCCAAGAATTGTGGCAAAATTGGGTGTAATTGGCGTTTTTTGAAATATTGTATATACAAAATTTACATTATATAATTATATAAAAATTTTCGGGGGGGTCTCCATAATTTTGGCTGATAGGCAATCCAAAATTTATATAATATAAACCACCTCTTGCTAAAGCTAGTTTTCAACGGAGTCTGTGTAGTTTCCACAAATTAGCTTCTGACGATCTATATACGTTAGAATTGTTAAGGTGTGTTAAGATCAGGGACTAGCCAGGATTTCGGAAAGGAAGGAGCACCTCGTTACTTTAAAAATTGAGGAAAACGACAAATTTATGCTAAAAATTTCACACTGAAAATTTTGTATTTTTGCACCTTCAATAAAGTCCGCCAAACGTCAAACCACGCGTCCCCTCCTCCTTAAACCTTCGAAAAATCTGGGACAAGCCCCGTACCACATCCCATCCCCATATACATTTACGCTGTTAAATGCTGCTTATAAACACTATGAAGTATATACCCTAGTCCTCTACACATTCGCAGGACTGCAAACTGAAGAAAAGAATGCACTGTTCAGTTCAGTCGCTCTTTTAAGATCCCTAGAGAGAGACCATTAGAACATATATAATAGCTGTCCCCAGAAAATATTTTGAAATTAGACACAATTTTGGTGCACTGTAGACGTGATTCTGAGGTTTTACACGGCTGCAGCTGGCTGTTCTACGGTTGTTCTTTTTTATTTTTTGCTGTTCTTTTTTAGAAAATGGTGTTCTAAAGAACATAATTTGGAACAAAAAAAAAAACTCTGAAGCGCACCTACCTGGGCAAACATATCCAAATATGCCCAAGGTAACACAACACTTTAGCATGTCACCTATCACTATATTTATCTTTCTACTTTGCATGTTGCACTTTCTATATTACGCTTACTGTTGCACTTACTGTTGTTGTTGTATGCAAAACTTACATATATTACATTATCATTCTACAGATACTTACGGTTGTTGTTTCAGGAAGCCGTGAGTGACGACCCCCGCCCTGCCTAGCCCAATCCCCCACCCCAATTCAAGTAAGTACATGTAACAAAATCTGTTCTGGTAATGTTTCATTTACCAGAGTATCTTATATAGACTAAGGAACCTAAAGTAGTCTCGAAGAATTACTTGTCTACTAAGAGTGTTTCATGTTAAAGTGAGACTCTGGGCATTGCCTGACTCTTAGTAGACAAGTAATTCTTTTAACTAACACAAAATTGAAAGGTTTACACAATTGAAAAGTTTACAAAACTGAGGGGGTTCCAAAAAACCTAGTGTAGCTGCTCATACAGCAGGATTTGAGCTTAGCTTTTTATATCATCTTGTAGTACTGGTGATAGGCTACAAGATGAGGTATTGATCGGGTTGATCGGACAATTAATCAATTAGTGTAGGGTTTACTAATCGGGCTACAGCGGTTCTTAACGTGGTTCTACAGCTTAGATTTTTCTATGAGCGTGTAGTACTAATGATAGGCTACGTAATGACTTATTGATGACGTAAATCGATTGAGTAATTGCTGAGAAATCTTCCATGCCCGTAAAATGTGCGGTATGTTTTTAACCAAAAACTTGCACTAGGTTTGCTAAACTAGGTTTTCCATCCGTAAATGTAAGAGTTTAGCCTAGATTTTTATATCACCTTGTAGCACGGGTGATAACCTACACGATGACATACTGCTTGCCTAGCTAGGACGTATAACGGCTAAGAAATCGCCCATGCCCGTAAAATGTGCGGTATGTTTTTACCCACACAGTACATGAGCGTGTTTGAAAAAAATGAGGTGGTTGTACTAAACCAGTCATTACTACTGACAGAGTAGGAATTGAGCTTAGTATTTTATATGACCTTGTACTACTAATGATAGGCTACAAGATGAGGTATTGATCGGGTTGATCGGACAATTAATCGCTAAATAATTGTCCATGCCCGTAAAATGTGCGGTATGTTTTTACACCAAAAAATAGTGTAGGGTTTACTAATCGGGCTACAGCAGTTCTTAACGTGGTTCTACAGCTTAGATTTTTATATGAGCGTGTAGTACTAATGATAGGCTTCGTAATGACTTATTGATGACGTAAATCGATTGAGTAATTGCTGAGAAATCTTCCATGCCCGTAAAATGTGCGGTATGTTTTTAACCAAAAACTTGCACTAGGTTTGCTAAACTAGGTTTTCCATCCGTAAATGTAAGAGTTTAGCCTAGATTTTTATATCACCTTGTAGTACGGGTGATAACCTACACGATGACATACTGCTTGCCTAGCTAGGACGTATAACGGCTAAGAAATCGCCCATGCCCGTGAAATGTGCGGTATGTTTTTACCCACACAGTACATGAGCGTGTTTGAAAAAAATGAGGTGGTTGTACTAAACCAGTCATTACTACTGACAGAGTAGGAATTGAGCTTAGTATTTTATATGACCTTGTACTACTAATGATAGGCTACGTAATGACTTATTGATTGAGCTGATCGGACCTATAATCGCTAAGTAATGGTCCATGCCCGTAAAATGTGCGGTATGTTTTTAGCCAAACACTCGCACTGGGTTTCCTAAACTATGTAAATAAGTTTATAAATTTTAGGGTACGTCTAAGTTTTTACATCACCTTGTAGCCCTAATGATAAGCCACAAAATGAGCTATTGATCGGGTTGATCGGTCAAGTAATAGCTGAGCTACAGCTAGTTTACCTAAAATATACGTATTATACTACAGTATGCTGCCTAACTAGTTTTCTGCCACTAGTTGGCATCTGTCTACAAAAGGCCTGCGGGCACACACGTGTTATTTCAAAAATATCTGCCGGAAAAACCGCACACACATTACGTAATTCATAAAAAACAACAAAAATAGAAAAATTAATATTAAGTTACACAATTATTTATATTATAAAATTGAAAAATAAATAAATTTAAATTAAAAAATTAAATTTTAAAAATTTTAATAAACAAGTTTCCCCACCCTACAACTACCGTAGGCCTGCCAATTCCTGCCCACCCAATTCGGTAGACTGGAGCTAGATAGGCTCCTCACAGGATTTTACACGTTAAACATAGGCTCCTGCCCACCCGGCTCCTGCCCACCCAATCAATCATGAGATGCCCTCTATATACTACTATCATCAATAGTAACAGTTGCGCTAGGACTTATCAATCATCGATAGTCACACACTTTTAAGCAAACACAGTGCAAGCAGGAATAGCTCAGTTGACAGAGCGTTAGACAAAAGGTCTAAAGGTACCTGGTTCGATCTCATGTTTCGGCAATTTTTTAAAAGTTAGGCTTTAATTTTTTAACTGATGGCAATTATTTTTACACTTTTTGCCCAATAGTTGCCCTTTTCTTTAACTAGTGCTAAGAATAAATTTTATGAATTTTACATTTCGTTATTGATGTATTAACGCTTGTATGTATTTACGCCTGTAGCTTAACGCAGTGAACGAAAATTAAAATGTCTGTGTTTTATTTCCTTTTGAATATAAACACTGTAAATGAATTACTAAACTCTTTTATCAACAGACACGGTTATCACTTTTCAATCAGAACGTGTTTATCAATTTTTGTTTGAAAGACTTTGGAATGACTAGGCAGTAAATCTGTGCAAATATCGGGATTTCAAATTATTTTGTCTACATAAAATGGCCACGTTTGAAATTATGCAAATTTCCTCTCGAATTGTGACACTCAGACCTCCCGATGGACGACCGTCCCAAGGCATAAGATAACGAGTGTCATGCTATTCCTATTACATACTTCGTGTTTGCGATTAGTTTTTAATGCGCAACAGGCCTAATGTTGTCAAACGTTCACCCTTAACTTCTCGTTCTCACTCACTGAACTACTTTTGCAGTAAACTTTTGCTTGTTTACATTTGTGCTGTTGTAGCCGTTTATTGGCAGTTATACATACACGTAACACACTTGGCCGCAACAATCGGAATAACCAACAACTAACTGTGAATGAGCGGATTTAAATTTACGATTTTACAGACCAAAGCAAAATATAGGTAGGCAAGCGTGCGAACAACAACTAATAAGCTTAAACAAAAGCTAACGCTAATCAAAACATGCAGGTAAATGTTTTGGATTTAGGCACATATGATAATTATTACACTGTAACAAAACCCACCCATTGAAAGCTGTTTTTTAAGGCTCTTAAGCCCTCATACTCGTCCTTGTCCTTGTCCCTATCAATTTGTCCTTAAGCAGTTTCAAGAAAACTACACGGCCAAATGAGCCATTTTTTTAAAGAAAGAAGTTTAGGTCAAGTAAAACTCGTATGCAAATACATAGTTAGACGCTGTCACGGGGTAAATCATCCCCCCTAGAAAATCATCCGGGGGGATGAAATACCCCGGGGCAAATCATCCCCCGGATAAAATACCCCAAACATAAATTTCACCAGTGGAACAGTCCCGGGGTAAATCATCCCCCCTAATAAATCATCCCCCTTTACAAATGTGACATAGACATCATCCGTCTAGCTATTCCAAAGCAATTTTTGTGTATTGGACATGTTGGGCAACCGTGTGCTTGCAATTTTTTGTGTTTTAGTGCCTCGGCATTAGCACACTAATGCTCTAGCACTTGTGCTTTCTCGGTTCATGTACATCGTTGTGCTTTAGTGCTTAAGCACAAAAACGTGTCCTTTCGAGGTGCTTAGGAGTTAGGACTAGGGCCGGTTACAAAATCACTATCCGTGTAGGTACACGGTTGGTTTCGAAGGCTAGTAACCCCGTGTACTGTACACGCTAACTAACGGTTACTGCTATTATTCGCGTGTATACACGCTATATCCGTGTAACCGTTTACCCGCTAAGTATCCGTGTAACCGTTTACACAGATATTAACCGTGTAACCGGTTACATGGTTACTAAACGGTTACACGGTTCTACTAAACGGTTACACGGTTACTAAGCGGTTGCGCAATCATCAAACGGTTCATGGTTCCTATTCACAGCAGTTTGTAAAGGTCTTTGGATCACCCACTATAAAAAATGGAGCAGGAATAGGCTACAAATTCAGAGATAAAGAAACGGCAATGGAAATGCAGAAGCACTCGGCGAACTGAAACATTGTAGACACGGAATTGAGCGCAATCGAGCAATTATCGAGTTTATGACTGTTTTAAGTTTTTTGTTTCGAGTTTTAACTTTATAACTTTAGTTATGTATGTACCTCCATATATCAAAAATAATAGTAGACGCCAGATGTGATCCACCTATGATGACTTGAGCCTCTAAAGCTTAGCCGGCCTTTTCATAGGGTGTCCAGTGTGGCATCATGTGGCATCGTGTGGTGTCCCCCGGGGATGCCCCTGGGGAAACATGTTTACACGATGGGGCAACGCGCGGGAATTTAAATTTTATAAAAAATTTTTCATAAAAGTTATTTAAATTTTGTATCTTAATTAGGCAGAATTCATATGTAATCTATGTATGCTATGTGTATGTACTCTTAAAAGCCGTGACAGACTAACCAAATGTTAGAGAATTTACTCGAGCGATTTAGTTCAAGCCCTAAAATTGTCCTTTAAGCAAAAGTCACCCAATCAACCGTGCTTACTTAATGGCTGTCGCATGTGCTTCTACATGGAAAAACGCACGGCGAGCGATTCTAATTTTTCCCACGTGGGGCGCCCCATGAGGTGTCACACGATGCAACAAAGATGCCCATGATGCCCCGTGTGATGAAACTGATCTTCAAAATGTCCCTCATGAATCGCATATCTGCATTTATTTTTAATCCTAATGAGTACTGTCGCACAACAACAGACGTACATGGGGGAGGTCTAAGGGGGTTAAGCCGCCCCCAGATTTGAGAGTTAGGGACAAGCCGCCATCCAGATTTGAGAGTTAGGGACAAGCCGCCGTCCAGATTTGAAAGTTGGGCACAAGCCCCCCCTCCTTGCTGCTGAAAACAAAGTGCATAAAAGCTCAAAATTTCCCCCAAATCGCTGTAAAATACTTCCCAGTATTTTAGTTTTGATTATTTCTCATTTTTAGGCAAAAATTTGGAAATTTTGTGTTGTTAGTTCAAGTCCCCAAAACGGCGGAACAAATACAAACCTCTTTAAAATTTAGAAAAATTCGGGACAAGACAGGCCCTCTACCCTATTTAGCCCTACCTACCCTATTGTTAATTGCGGCACCAGCAGTCAACTTTGTGTGCATTTGTAGTTTAATACTAACTAGCCTTCAAAGAGTCAAGCGCACGGTTGCTCAACATATCCAATGCACAAAAATTACTTTGGAATAGCTAGACAGATGATTCCTTTGTCAAATTTGTAAGGGGGGAGGATTTGTTAGGGGGGGATGATTTGCCCCGTGACTGTTCCACTGGTTAAAGTTATGTTTGGGGTATTTTATCCGGGGGGATGATTAGCCCCGGGGTATTTTATCCGGGGGGATGATCTGTCCCGGGGTATTTCATCCCCCCGGATGATTTTCTAGGGGGGGTGATTTACCCCGTGACAACGCAACGATTTGGCCAAAGTTGCACAATAGCTGACCAAAAATTGTCCGTATCCCTGTCCCTGTGTTCTTAAGGACAAGTATGAACCAGGCTTTAAGGGTCAATAATCGATGACGATGACGTACTTGCTTATTTTGGCAGAAAATAAAAATGCAAGAACCGCTAGACTTAAAGATCAGTTGCTATATTTACATGCTATATTTATACTCGATTCGCAATGAGAGTTCTTAATCAGCAAATCCGTTGTTCTTCTTTACTTTTGGCTCAACTCAGGGCACACTTTCTTGTACTATACCATATATGCGCTGAGAATAGTTCTTTAGAACTGTTTAATTCTCACACTGCTCTAACGCTAGAAAAACTATTCATGATTGCCTGCTGAATCATTGACGTTCGTTTTGTGGCATATTTTTGAATTTAATACTTCGAATTCTGAGTTGAAGCAATCAAAAACATCGTATATTAATGAATAAAACGGTTCAATAAATTTGATCACAAAAACACCATCAAGCCTAAATTTGAATAAAACATTAAATGGTTGAGCAAATTGAATCCAACATACAACGTTTTGAACACATCGGTTCAGCGAGTTTGATTCAGCAACGGAGATTTGAATTAAACGACTGAACCATTGCGATCAAGTCAAACCTAATTTGAATGAAATGGTTGAGTTGAATGGGGTCAAAAGATCCCTGATTTAAATAAAACAGCTCTAAAAATCTCATCAGTATACGGCATGATGTAATAATTTATACATTTTTGATGCACTATATAAATCTGTTTTTGTTCAAAACTGTCAATTGTCGACGGCAAAATGATCGGATACAGCTTTTGTAAGTTTGCGGTGTTTTTTAGGTTAGTCGCTGGTTCTTCATGTTTGGCATTAAGAATTCGAATTCTCTTCGTAAACAACAACAGTGATCCGCTAACACGTTACCAACTTCTCGAAACCACCAGATTACATTTGTTCAGGCAGACAAATTTAAACGTTGATATTTAAATATTACACCCAACCGTTACTACAGTTAACGCTCGATTCATACTTTCGTCCGTATGTCCGTTCAGCCTAGTGCAGTGGATCAGCCATCGCCTGTGACGTGATTATTTCGTCATTTTGTCGGCAGAACGGACATACGGCTGTAAGTATGAATCGAGCCTAACACTGCATATCATGTGATGATCACATATAGTTGTGGCCAGTAGATATTCTAAAGATTTGTTGCAGACTTGACCGCGTGGCTGTGCTGGGTCGCGTGCGTGCTGGAGCAATGGAGCGGCGGGGTGCCCAGCGAGGTGACTTTCATCAACAAAGCCGTCAGACGGGCCTACGTTTCTGCCAAGCCTGTTTGGCTCAATTTGGACACCCGACCCGGAAAACAAATATACAAAGCTGGTGCGTGAGCCGCACAAACAAACAGTACACAATCACAGGCATAGAAAGAAAGATTAGTGCCTTCATAATTCGTTCACTCATAATTTTATATTACAGCTACGCTTTTTTTCAGTTGATATTTCTTTCGTTTTCTTTTTCGTTTTCGTTTTCGTTTTCCTTTCGTTTTCTTTCATTTTCGTTCTTTCTTTCGTTTTCGATTTCATTAGATGTCAATTTTTGACAGCTTGCCCAGCATGACTTCTGGAGCCGACAAAAGGTCTAGGAACAGCTGAGGTCAAGGACAAATGCACTCCTAAAATTTTTCAAAAAGGGTGCGTCAAATATTTATTAAATATTTATTAAATAATGAGTTAATTTTAAAGGATTTACATTGTTAAAAATTTTTGTCTGCTAATTCAACATTATAGATTTTGTACAAAACTGTGAATTATTTCAATTTTTCAAATTTTAATTTAGAAATTTAAATTTTTAATTTTCACCGTTTGTACAAAGATAAAGTTTTCAAGTGTCAACTTTTTCAAATAATAAAGTCTCTAGTCACGCTTAATATTGCATCAATTTGCGTAAATATTAATTCAAATTACATAAATTTTACGAAACACTACAGATAAATAACAAGTAGCTAAAGTCAACTCAAGAGTAACACCCCCACCATGTAAATATTTCGATAAATAAGCAGCATGCAGCTGCCTTAATTTGTCTACTGCTCGTCAAATTTTTTAAAACTTTGTTGCGCAAGCCGAAAAAGTTGGCTTCGCTTTAATTCACTTTCGTTTTCGTTTTCTATTTCGTTTTCGTTACGTTTTCGTTCACTTTAGTGTCAACTGAAAAAAAGCGTAGCGTACAATTATAATTGTCCAATATGACCCAATTTATTTATGCTAGCGCTTGACAATTACATAGCATTGGTACAGTACAGATTATTGTAACGACAATTAAAATTGATAAAAATAGGTTCTATAAATTTCACATTCCAGACTAAGGGGAGTAAAGGAAGTGTCTAAAGAAAATGACCATTTCGTTTCAGCCAAGTTTTTCAATATTACAAACGTCTATGCAAAATATAATAAAAATGGGGGGTACCCCCCCCTCATTTTAAGACACTGAGAAAGACCTAGCGCTACCCCCCCCCTTCAGTTAAGTAGCCCGTCTTCAGGCGGGGGGTAGCATCAGCGAAAGTCCTTGTCAGTATCTTGAAATGAGGGGAGGGATACCCCCCTCAACTGAAGACGGGGTACTGAATTGACGTCGGTACCCCCCTCAGTTGAACACGGGGTCTTCAGTTGAGGTACCCCCCTCAAAACCGTACATAAAAGGCATATTTCGTGCTCCGCATTGGATGCACGCTGCCAGGCATAATAGGGAGAGTGTCATACTCTTCCTAACTACGCTTGCTAGTACATGTCATAGTATATACTGGGCGTCACTTCACGCAGGTTGGGTTCCAGAGATGCAGGGGGGTGCAGGGTGTATGCACCCATTGTTGGGTGAAGAGGGAGGGGGCTGCAGCAGCTAGATGTCGAACAGTGCCTGCCGCAATGCAACGAATTTTTCGCAAAAACAAAAAATTCGCTAATTTCTGAGAGCTGCCGCCCCCATGACCCCTGTAACTTTGTGGTTTTGTAATCTTACATTTGTAATGCGTTTTCTAAATGTTAAAATTGATGAAAAATGCATTTTAGCCTGTTACAAATAAATCATAACTTATTTCTCCCTTAAATTTTTTCTAGATACCCCACTGCTCTTAAAGCCACAGTGTACTCAAACTCATACTTTAACAATGCAAAATCGCTGCAGGAACGAAAAAAATTCGAAGCTGCACCCCTCTTTTTAAAATTAGGGAACCGCCCTAGACATCACGCTCGATCTTCACACTGCTTGTCTAAATTAGACTTTTCCAACGATTAGTTTATGTTTGAACGCTGTCTCTCAAAATCAGAGAGCAAAAATAATATTAAATAATCATAACGAATTTTGCGCTTGATATTAAAATCCCAGATGCAGAAATTTTAGTACGACGTGGACACATACTATGTGTGCGAAATCGCACCAAATTTTAAGAAAATTGCAGTTATCAAATTGTTGTCAAGATAAGTAAAACAAACCGCATACAAAGTCTAACAACATTATTATTCCGCATTATTCTAATAACTAATGATGAATAAACTAACACAACAAGCTTTACGCCGAAACGATCATATATACCTGACTGCGTATGTGTAATACAAGCACATATGCATAATAACAAGAGTACATAATAGTATCTAATTTTTTACGCGGCGGCCTCAGCCGCCGCGTATATACTATATTACACATGCTCAGTTTAGCACGTATCTCGTGCTTACTGTGTCGATTGCTGTGTAAAAATTTCTACGTCCTAAAAATACATTATTTGTGTGAGCGTGTGTGTTCATGGTGTGTGCGAATTAGTGTGGAACTCAGCGTATAACATGCAGTGATTAAGTGTATTGGCTATCACGCTCGCACATAGTTAGGAACCGTGTCAAAAATCCAAACGTACAACACGTTTGAAATGACACGTTTCAAATCGTGTTTTTGCTAGAAAATACACGATTTGAAAATAGGAAAACACGTTTGGGGATTAACTGCGGCTGTCGCTTAAAGTCAATTAATGACCGCTATCAAAAGGATTGACCGACAGCTAACCTGCTGTATACACACACATATATATGTCTTCGAATAATTCAACAAAGTGACCCGATGAGTAGCAAGCGTTTATGCGTACGTACATAAAATTTCTTCAAGGATAGCCGACAATTAATTTGATCGATTATGCTTAGCATTAAATAGCAGTGTCAATCAAATGACACGATTTGCTTTCGCATTTACACGTTTGCAAATCGTGTTTTCAAAACGTGTACACGTTTTGAAATTAGCATCATTTTTGACACGGTTCCTTACCAAACTGCTGTGTGTGTGTGTGTGTGTGTGTGTGTGTGTGTGTGTGTGTGTGTGTGTGTGTGTGTGTGTGTGTGTGTGTGTGTGTGTGTCAAGTGCTGGAGACTTGCAATTTTGCACACAGACGGTAGGTATTAATGCATAACCTGTCGTAACAATGTTTCCTAAATTGAATACTAGCGCGCCGGTACCAGGACATTCTTAAGGCGTTGGCAAAGCGTCGAAGGCTATACAATATCCATGTACTTGAGCTATCAAGACATGAACGGCAAAACTTCAATATAGGTAGTTTAGCAACTGATGTTGTCACACAGCTTTTGCTTTGCTTTGCTCATTGTAAAACAGTTTTTGCACATGAACTTTTTGTAGCTTCATAAACTGTCAAAAGGGTGGATTTCACCCCGGTGAGTGGTTTTTAAAAACCATTGTTTTACGTACGCTTGCATATGATTTGCACATAATTTCAGTGAAAAATATTGCCTGATTCGTTTCAATTTTCGTAGAAACTCTGAAACCGTGGTTTTACATTGAAATCTCACCACAACAAAGACTTGCTCTGCTGGAGGTTTGAAATTTTAACTGAGTCAAAACCACGGTTTAAGAAAATCAATGAATCCTTTTTAAGAAAAATTATAACAAATCTGGAAATATTTCGTAATAAATTCATGTGCAAATCATATGCAAACGTACGTAGTAAAACTATGGTTTTTTTAAAAACCACCGTCGTGAATCCAACCCAGAAAACCGAAAGCAAACTGCTACGAAACAGCATATTGCGGCTTTCCATGTTACATCTGTTGGCTTTTAAAATTTTGGTGCCGCGTTTTATATTCGAAGAATGTCCTCGGCATCGTACCTAAGCATGTCGCAACGAAATCTATCCAAAATTAGTTTAACTTTACTCGCAAGACGTGCTTGTTTCAGAAGAAGAGTGAGACACTCTCCTTTCTGCCTGTGTTATAGCGCAGGCAGATGCGCTCGTCATTTCCAGGCTACATGTTGCCGTTTTGTGCAACATGTGGCTGGCCAATCAGCGCGTAGATTCTCTGCGTAACACACTTTAGTACGTAAGTAAAACAAACTGCATACAAAGTCTAACAACATTATTATTCGGCATTAGTCTAATTACCTAAACTAAAGCCTGTTTCACACGATGGGGAAAAACGTGGGGAATTCCCACGTGGGGCACCCCATGTGACACCCCAAGGGTTGCCCCGTGGGGCATCATGTGGCATCGTATGACACCCCATGGGGTGCCTCGCGGGGTACCATGTGGCATCGTGTGACAGTTCATGGGGTGCCCCGAGGGGCACCATGTGGCATCGTGTGACACCCCATGGGGTGCCCCGAGGGGCACCATGTGGCACCGTGTGGTGTCCCCCCGGGATTTCCCTGGGGTAACGTATTCACACGATGGGGCATGAACGCGCGGGAGTTTGAATTTTTAGGCGCGTAAACGGTCAAATTGCTAAGTATTTACGAAGGTATTACATTGAATTTTGACATATGTGATATATGCCTTGAGCATAAATTACGTGTAAGAATTTGTAAAAATTATTTAAATTTTGTAGGGCTTACTTAAATATAATTCATGAGCTACGTTTTCGTAAAAGCCGTAATAGACTAACCAAATGTGAAAGAATTAACTCAAATGATTGAGTTTAAGCCCTAAAATTGTCCTTTAAGCATTTGTATATATAAAGTCACGTGATCATCAACAGTGCATACTAATTGGCTGTCGCATGTGGTGCCACATGGAAAAACGCACGGCGAGCGATACGTATTTTTCCCACGTGGGGCACCCCATGGGGTGTCACACGATGCCACATGGCGCCACATGGTGCCCCTCGGAGCACCCCGCGGGGTGGCACACGATGCCACATGTGAGGGGCATCATGTGGCACCATGTGGCACCCCATGGGGTGCCCCAAGGGGCACTTCACGCGTTTTCCCCATCGTGTGAAACAGGCTTAATGAGGAATAAATTACCACATAAAGCTTTACGCCGAAACGATCATACCTGACTGCGTAATACGAGCACATATGCATAATAATAATAATACATGCGAGCGGTAGCTGTTGTTTACACAAGACACTGAATTTTACCCCCCCCCCCCTAAAGCGCTATTTGCGCTAATGCGCTATTATTGCGTCCAGCTAAAAATCGACCCCTAACCCCCCCCCCCAAAAAAAAAACACCCCCCACACCGCTATTTCCGCTATACACGCTACTACATATACACGCTATACGCTGTACGTTACACCAAGAGTCCTTAGTAGGGAAGAGTATGACACTCTTCCTTATCCTAGCTACTCGGCCCGAACGATGCTCCGGCCGAAATAGCCCTTTTACGCCTTGATTTCAGGGGGAGTACCCCCCTCGAATCAAGACATGTCTTGATTTCAGGGGGGGGACCCCTCCCTCAAATCCGGGAAGTGTCTTGATTTCAGGGAGGGGGGTACCCCACCCTCGTTTCAGCACACTTCCAGCATGAACTCTGTGGTGAGCTGGTAACGTGTTGAAACCAGGGGGGGGTACCCCCCCCCTGAAATCAAGACACCACCGAATTTGCGCTGGCAGTGTGCTGAAACGGGGGGGGGGTACCCCCCCTGAAATAAAGACACTTCCCGAATTTGAGGCTCCCCCTGAAATTAAGACATGTCTTGATTCGAGGGGGGGTACCCCCCGCCTGAAATCAAGGCGTAAAAGGGCTATTTCGGCCGGAGCATCGTCCGGGCCGACTAGCTAGGATAAGGAAGAGTGTCATACTCTTCCCTATTATGTACTCTTGGTTATACGTATGTACGCTACTACGTATACAATCTCTCCCTAAACAAGAAGAACTTTAAAAATATTTTCAAGTTTTGGTTTGTGTTCTGGTTGGCGATACATAAAAAAATAGCGCAATTAACAAAATGATTAATGCATTAATGTTTCATTGTTTTTTTTGCAAAATGAAAGCCTAGAATATTTAGTAGGCGCCTACCCCCCCCCCGATTGTTGGGTTTGTAGGGCCTTCCATCCCTCGCTGATATTAAGTCAAAATTGCGGGCAATCACTCAACATGATTTTCCATTCTTCGTTCTATTGGTTACGCAAAATGAAAACCTGGAAGGGTACATAAGAAGACTCAGTGGGGGCCCCCACCTCCCCCCCCCCCCGGTTGTTGGATTTGTAGGGCTTTTCATCCCTCGCTCCTGTTAGTCAAAATAAGCCCAAGTTCACGTCCAAAGCCCAAGCCTTAGGGCAAGAAATATTATTATTTTTAATAAATCAGCCAATAGCACGAAATAGCGCCTAAATAGCGCAATTAGAATCTCAGGTGCTTTAAGCTCTATTTTTAAGCCTATGAAAAAATAGCGCTTATAGCAGTTTGATGCGCTATTGTTTAGCTAATATGTGCTATATTTTATATCGTCGACCAGAAGACGAACCAAAATTGGAAAACAATTTTAAAATTCTTCTTTTGTATTGAAGTATCGTATACGTAGTACAGACTGCAAAAGTCTTTAATAAGTTAACCAATAGCACAAAATACCGCCTAAATGGTGCAAATAGCACTCTCAAAAAGCGCAAATGCGCAAATGAAAAATGACGCACCTTCGATAGTTTTTTTATAGCGCAAATAGCGCAAATATATACCACTCCCAGAAAGCGCTATAGCACATATGTATAGCAAAGCACAAATATGACAAATAGCACATATAGCAAATTGGATAGCGCTTATAGCGCAAATAGCACATATAGCGCACGAAAAAAGCGCTATAGAACCAAATGTGCTTACACGCGTTCGTTACCATACGAGCAATTTGCTCAATTCTGTGTACCGACGCCCAACTAATTCTACCCACGCTCATCATTGAACTATAGTCGGTTGACAAAAAAATCGTAATGAGAACTCTCACAGCATCATAGGCTATGTTTCTGTTGCAGGTAGTTCTGAGTCATTGGACGAAACTATCAGTCGCAGCCACTCAGCGGCAGACCGTTACGGAAAGTTGTCCAATCTGAACTACGAAAACAACCTGATGGCGACGCCGATGGTTGTTCCGGTGATTGCCAACCTGGTCGCTCTGTCCACCGAGGAGGACTTTGAGCTGGAGCAGAGCAAGAACAAGCAATTCCGATACATCCGTGAGCCACGTTTTGGCGCAACCATGGTCCAGGTCAGCCACGAAGCCTTCAACGCTCTCAGACGTGCACACGCGCAGATGGTCGCCATCAAAATGGCCTTGGGCACGGTGCCCCAGGAAATCAAGATGATGCTGCAGACTGTGATCGAGGCCAAGACCCAGGAACAGCTGGTGGAGGCGCAGGGATTGCTAGGACTCAACCTGGAATCCATCAAAGACGCCACCGACACTGCCATTAAAAAGTCACAAGAAGCCCACGATTTGTTCGATAGCGTCCTGAAACTTGTTCAAGAAGTTACTGAGGTCCTGACCTTCAACAAAGGCAGGAAGTCAGAACAGTTACAAGGTGTGGGCTTTGAAATAAACGCAACTAGGAGCAGAACAGCACATCTGGAGAAATTTCAAAAAACGTTAACAGAGCAATACGAGGAGCTTAAGGAGAAGGCAGATAAGGACAGGAAGGACCTGAAAAAGGCAATCGACGACATGCCGACGGGCTGGGAGAAGGTGGGCATGGACATAGTGAGGTCTCTGCCCTCGCTGGCGGGCAGCTTGGTCAAGGGCGTGGCGACCGTGGCGACCGGCGGGCTCGCGATGGTGGCAGGCCTGGCCAGTCGGCAGGGAACGCAAATTATGCAGGGCGTCGTGCCGGCTGGCGCAAGCAACCCCTCGATCAGTGCTGCGCAGCAGGCGGGCAGTGTGGCCGCCACCTCGATGTGTCTGGACAAGGCCAGCTTGTTGTCTGAATCACTGCAGGCCGTGCGCACCAACATGGATCAGTGGCTGGCTGTGCCCAAACTGCAGCGTAACTCCAGCCTCGACCAACGGCTGACCTCTGCAATGAGCACATTTTCAACCTTATTCAAGAAAACCGACGTGACTACTGGCGTGCAGAACGGTTTCGTGAAAAAGTTTATGCAGATAAAAAACTTTATGAAGCCCGTGGTGAATGAGATGTCGTCCCATGTGACGAAGGGCCAGCCAACCAAAAGTGTGCTGCAGAGATGTCGGGATAAGCTGTCTGCGTTCGCTGGGAAACTGGCTGGACTGAGTCAGGCCAACAACCAGCTCAACTTTGCGCCTCCCGATCAAGTGGCCCCCAAGACGACGCCGGGCGGAGACATGTCCAACGAACGAGTGCAGATGATGCATCTGGAAAATCTGGCAGAGAGTTCCCGGAAGGCCGCCGAAGCTAGTCGCAAGGAGCTGAACGAGAATGTGCTGAAGCTGGGCCAGCTGAGCCAAGACTTGATGAAACTGCAAAACCAGAAGCAGACGTTCGAAAACGTACTGCGGATCATCACAGTAGCCATCAAGCGTCTGGGCGAGTTGAAAAGCAACTGGTTATTGCTTAGTCAATTTTTCCAGAAAATGGAAACCTTTGCGGAGATTCAGCTGGGCAAAAGTGAAAAGGAACACAGCAAGTTGTGGGATTATGCCATAGAAAAAAACCTAAAAGTTGCAGCATTGAAGGGTCAGCTGAAGGAGCGCATCAATACTTTGAACGGCAACTGCAAAATCATGCAGAGCGCCGCAAATGTCTACGTGGACGTCTCGCAGAGGTTCATCCTGCCACACCTGGCCAACGTGTCTAGCTTGCACGCCCTGAAGAAGCATAGGATCAAGCAAGTGGTCGATCATCTGACCAAGGGCGCTTCCAAGGCCATGAATGTCATCAAGGACATCGGCGACAAGGGCAAGAAGAAATTGGCGAAGGAAATGAAAACTATGCAGAAGGTTTTCGCTGACACCGTGGACAAGATCAAGCCCAGAAGCAAGGAGGAGAAGGAGGCCGACAAAGTTCGTCAGAAGTTCACTGGCGGTGTCACCGAGCTCGCTATTTCCGGCAAATTGCAATTTAGTTTTTGAATATGCTGGGTGAAGAAAAATGTGCAAGGTTGACTCAAATAAAACATACAAAAAAAATCGAAAGTATATCATGATAATGCAAAATCGTGTGTTGCCTTCCTATGTTGCTTCTGTCTAAGGGTTTGAACGGCGGGCCTAAATTTCAGTGTACTAAACTGAAAACCGTTTTTATAAAAGTTATTAGTTTTTCACTAAGGGCCTATTCCTTTACCGGACTAAACGGACTGGACTTATTTTAGTCCAAGGATTTGGAATGACAAATCGGTATAAACGGACTAAACGAGTTAAAATAAGTCAGCGGCTGAATTCTAGTCTGACCCCATTCCAAAACTACCACTAAACTAAACGGATATAACATGCGCGCTTAACATTACCGTGCATAGTTAAATCCGTTTAGTCCGATTAAAAAGCAGCGCGGTAAAAGTTAAGTCCGTTTGATGTGGACGTTTTGGAATTAAATTTTTAAGCAGAATTCTAATGAAGAAGTTTTTCGCCGACACTGTGTAATGAAGAAGATCAAGCCCAGAAGCGACGAGGAGAAGGAGGCCGACAAAGTTTGTCAGTAAGTCACCGGTCCACAAGTTGTCACCAAAGTCACTCTAAACTTACAGGCCCAACTGCCAAATTTCGGCATTTGATAATTATGGCTGAAGAAGATACGTGCACAAGGTTGATTCAAACAAAACACAGAAACGAATGATCTAAAATATATCATTATATTGCAAAAGCGGTTGTTGCCTTCTGTGTAGCTTCTGTGTAAGGGCTTGATTTAACGGGCCTAACATTATTTTGTTGCTGTCGTACGGAAATTTTAGTTTACTAAAAACTGATAACTTTTGCATACCTAAAGGTATTAGTTAAATATAACTAACTTTAATTTACTAACTAAAATTTAATTTCTTGAGGTTAATTTTAACCTTAACACGAAATTTTTTAAGTTTAATTGAAATGTAACTTAACTTATGTATAATTCAGAAACTGATTTATCAGTTAAGGGGGTAGTGTCGCGAAAGCAGTCGATTTTGCGCGACTATAAAACTTTTTCAGTGAAGGATAGGTTAATGTTCTTTATATATTCTAAAAATATGTTTCAAGGCAAATATTTTTGCCAAGTTTCAGAAAAATTGATGCAGCATACAGTTAGCAGTGAAGTCGCAAAGTTGGAAAAATGACGTTTTGAAAACCTATTCACATTCGATAATTTCGTCACAATTAAAAAATTTTTTGTTTAGATTCTTTACACAAAGTAAATACACATATGCTCTAGTTTATGCACACAAAATTTAGTGCAAATTGCTTGTGCGATTATGGAGTAATGCCTGTTTGAACTGTGAAATTGTGCGCAAACTGTGAAGTACTTTAAGCAATAATGATAAATTGTGAAAAATTTAGACACTTATTTTGAAATTAAAAGAAAAACGAACCTTTATTTTTCATTTTTCTTATTTGTGGCCAATCTGATTTCTGGCTTACTTTTTTGAACTTTTATGACTCTATTGTGTGATGTCTGGCTCAATGGTGATTGGTTAAAAATATTGGTAGGTATTGGTAGTCTAGTGTCTGGCAGTATTTATTTGACACCATATGGCATTTCGATAGTTTTTCAGTGAACGTACAATTTCAAAGCAAAAAGTTCTCATTTTGCAGCCTATGAGCAAAACTGCTTTGGCGACACTAACACCTATAGTTTCTCAGTGAACGTACAATTTCAAAGCGAAAAGTTCTCATTTTGCAGCCTATGAGCAAAACTGCTTTGGCGACACTATCACCTTAAGGCGGTAGTTTAGAATTTGCAAATTTGTCGCGATTCGTTCGAACCGACTGCTAACTTTATTTAATTATATATTGTTGTATATTGTTAAACCACGAACTACGGGGCTCTTGGAATTTAGGCCTGAAGGCGATGGACACGAGGGCGAAAGTGACCGTGCGCCCGAGCCCAAGTAGAACGTGATCTAATGGCTGGAAACCGTCACAAGTCGCCTAAAAACTCAGATTCCGGCCCTCACTCAGGTTCGGGGCCCACGTATGGAATCTCTCCAAAATAGCTGCAATGCCCTACAAAACACCCAACGCACAGTCAAAATTAAAGACAACAGAAAACTCTTTTAAATTAATAAAATTTATTGGAAGCCAAATAACAAAATATAACAAGCGGAGGAAAACGAGTAAAAACCTAGCTCAAATCATTCCCTAAACTCAGGGGAAGCTATTCCTAGTCTCAGCGGCGCGCTAGGCTCTAACTACTTATCCCCGTTTCAAATGCATCGGCGCCACCCCCCTGTCCGCGACGTCTTCACCAGCTCACACTGACTATAAGCCAGTCACACCATATGAGAATATATAATTTCGACAATGCGCCGATTGGCCTAGAAATAGCTTCCCATTAAAATTCTAAATGCAAAATATATAAAACTACTGAAATTATTACATGAAATACTGAATTTGGGCTCGGTAATGTGAATAACTTCATGTTTTAAACATACAAAATATGTATTCATATTCACATTTCTTGTGCTGAGTCACGATTTTACTATGCTGTGAGCCAAACAGCAAGCTTTAGAAACTGTTGGCAGCCTTTCTAATAATTTCTGAACTCAAGGGCGTCGCACAGAACGCTGCAAAGTCTCGAAAACTGCCAAATGTGAAAATGAATAAATGCGTGTCTTGGCTTAATTCTGCGATTATAAAACGTGAATAGAAGTGAATTTTGAAGAAATATATGTCTGTACGAGTGCGAGAAAACCTGCCTAGACCAGGGGGTAACCCTGGATTCACAACAGGTGCCCCCTTGCGCGGGCACGACGCCTCGGCGTGTCTAGCGCATGTCAACGGGTACCTCCTGGTTGAGGCACGTTTTCTCGCGCTCCCTATGCCCAAATTCAGCCACCAAAGAATTTTAAACCCGCAATTTATGCATACAATTTATAAATATAAGTTTAACAAACTTCCCTGAAAATACACAAATGCAATTAGTTATACACACAACCAAACAAGATGGCAAACGCCAATAACCCATTAAAGCTCTCAAATTTCAAACTAAAAATTTCGCGGTTCTACTGAGTTAAAACGAACGACAATCGTAACCAAAATCCTCCCTCTCAGTACGAAAACACGTTCCCAAATTTAAACTAGTCCTGCCCCCCTCCTGGAGGTCCCACTAGATTGAACTCCGGATCGAAACGGAGCAATCGCACCAACTTTCAGCTACCTCGACCGGTTCACAAGGAACTGCTTGTGCAGTTAACCCGTTTCCTACCTACTCACTCTACCTACGCATACTCTACCTAAGGAATACAGTACGTACCTACCTAAATTTAGACTCAGACATTCTATACATACACACTAAGGTTAGTAAACTTCAAGGACGTCCTTCTCTCTCTCACTGCCGGCTCTAACTCTCACTCAGCTGCTCGAAAACTCTCACGAACTTAGCCTGTTGGTGGCGAGCTCGCGCCTGCTTTGTATGACGTACGCCTCGTGCATAAGCACGCTAACAGACGCGATTTTCAGGATGCCGGCCGGTCACCCGTCGCGCACGCCACTCACCTACGCAGCTAACACTCTCAAAACATCTCCCCTAAAAATTTGCATAAATTTTTCGAAGCCCATGCACCTCGTGCCACTTGTCAAAATTTCTGCACTTCTCTCGGTTTCGGACCCCTACGCTTTGGCTATCGGATTCCGGTGTTAGTCTACTAACATTTTTTCTCAACACTCTCTAAACGCGTTAACTGCACTACCTACCTACTAATTTTTATAGCGCCCTAGCGACACAACTACCAAACAAGGCATGCACATACAAATACCCTAAGTCTAACAGTGTCCAATTTTTCTTGGGCATCAGGGCCTGACGTGGGGCATTGGCCGCGGTTAGCGGCTCGGCTGGCAGACGGGCAAGCTGGCTGGATGGCTGGCGGACTAAACATCTGGCGGATCGGATAGCTGGCGGACTGGACAGGCGGATGACGGCTGAGCAAACGCAGATGGGCGGACGGACGGCTAAATAGCCGGACAACTAGATCGGGCTGGCAAGGTTACCCGTAGAAACGTTCGCGGCTAGGGTTGCGGGGATCGCGTTGAACGGACCGTAGCCGCACAGCTCGTAAAGACGCAGTTCATGGGGCCTCTCGCCGTAATTCCCCATACGCTCGAAAAGTCAATATAGCCCTCACGGGCCATGGCATCAAAGTTCATCGGGGCCGCCAGAGTAGCAAGATCGTCAGTCCACGGACCCGCCAGGCTGTCGGAATCTCGCCACACGTTCCGCCACTGTACCCACTCGTTGATGTACGCCACTCCGTATTG
>JASANF010007087.1:0-61387 GCA_030248245.1 Trissonchulus sp. WLG1_4 | reverse complement strand
GAAGGGTCCAAAAAAGCTAGATTAAATTACAAAATCAATTAAGTCAAATAGCTAGAAACTGACAGAAACTGTTGCAAAAAATTGAGCAAACAAAAAGAAGAAACAGAAAATAGTAAAAAGAGAGAAAATATTAAAACATTTATCTTTTTCAACATTAAAATATAAAATATTATTTTGAAACTATGCTTTATGCATTACTAACAAAGTTTAGTGTTTTGTTAGAAGAAAAGTCGGTATTAGTTGGATCAAGAATGAACGTGAGACCTTTGGGCAACTCGATTTGAAGTGGGCACCAACTTTCCGCCATAACTGATTACTAGCGCTCGTTGCAGCTAAAATCGTGCAATACTTAGGGGTTAGCAATAGGATAAAGTAGGGTCTCTAGCCCCGAAATTTGGGCCTAAATTAGATTTAAATTTAATTAACTTGAATTTAAATATGTTTGGTTAATTTCGTGATTAAACTTTAGTGAGCCACTTTAATCACGTGCTGTAATATTAATTATTGGAAACAACTGTGAAAAAAATTATCTACCAAAAATCCCGGCATTTTTACGACTTTTGAATACTTCACCAATTTTTAGTGTGCTAATGTAGTTATTACTTTTGATTACTATTTTATATTTTTTTCATTTTGACATTTTTGCCCTAAAAAGTTCTGCAAGCAGTCAAGTTTAATTTAAGATAAATTAAATAAAAAGCAAGAGCTTAAACAACGTGGAAAAAATAGAATAAGATTTTAAAAAATATCCCAAAGGGTGTCCCAAAAAATAACCTTTCGCTTGTTCTACTTTTTGTGGGCGATGACTTCCCATTGAGGATAACTCCAGCTCTCGCTAGCTGCATTAAATTAAAAATCACCCAGTTATTTTTTAAAATAAACTTTAAATGTAATATTATCAAAACGTTTCTATAAAAAACAACACTCAACAACATTACTATTAAGTGGTAAAAGTGTGTCTAACCGAAACCTGTTCAACACAAAAGCAAAATGAAACATGTGATTTCATTACGAAAAGAGCAAAATTCTGCTATGCAAAAAAGTCATGCCACCCATTTCGCCTCAGGGTTCAGCAGTTTTTGGTTAGACTTTTTAGCTAAAATATTTTATATATGTAAGTTAAATCATGAATGAAGCCCTAAATAGCTAATACCGCAAGAAATTCACAATTTTATTTGTAAAATAATTATTAACTTAAAACTGTTGCATCCTTACTTTTGGCGTGGAGATTTTTTTGATTTGTGCCATTTCACGGTCTGATATAACCTGGTGAAACAGCGTTATTTTGGGTCCCCAATGAACTATTTCGGCTTTCAGAGGCGCCAACTTTAGAAAGGGTTTGTTGGATTTATAATGGCAGTATAATTTGCGCTCCTCCTCTGGTGTCTGAAATAGAAAATAAATGTGTAAAAAATTCAAAAAAACTCAAAATACTGTTTTGTATACAAAAAAAGAAAATGACCCTTGTTAGAATGACCCATCTGGAATCGAACCACCCATCTCTGAATCTGCAGCCGAGCGCTCTTCCACTTGTGCCCTTGGCCCAATTTCAACTGTCGTTAATTTCTTTAAATACCTAACGAGCATATATTCCTTCAAATACACTCCATGAAGGAATGTTAAAAAATTAGAAAATCTTGATCTTTTTAATTTTTTGATTTAGTTTACCTATTTTTTATCCATAAACGTAAGCCTGTAAACTAACAATAAGAGACTCCCCCCGGCAGAGCGCCTCATAGACGTCCCTCTCGGGAATATTCCCGTCGTTGGGTCGTGGGTTGGTGAGGGGGGGCAAGTCACTCGTCAGTCTGATGCCGTCTTTCTTAAGCTCGCCTTCGTAGTATTTGATGTTGCCCTCTACACGCGGGTGGTCCGGAGCTAAAAATTACAAGTCCATATTGTGTATCAGGGGGAGCCATGAATAAAAATGGATTTAGAGATTTTGATTCAAACTTGATTAGCTAATATAAACACTTGGAGTGGAATGCATGAAGGCAGTCTTACGTTAAAACCAGTCTAAGGCATTCCATTTCAGTAATTTAGAACATCGTAACAAAAAATTCTACACGTATTACATAGGCTAGAAGTAGAACGTTGCCTTTAGACTGCGTTTAGCAAGACTGAGCTAAGACTGCCTTTATGCATTCCATCGTTGCTGTTTAAATGTAGTCTAATCTCTAGTATAAATTAGTATGGCATTTGCATTTAATTTCGATGAATTTAGCTAACTTCACGTTTTAATTGACCGTCAAAAAAGTATGGGTATCTTCGTGTACTTTAATAACTATTACACAAGCTAATCTGATCAAAAAGCATACTAATGCTGAAGCTTCAGCAGTACAGAGACTTGCTACGCTGAAATTCGCTTGAAATATCATCTGAGCTAAAACCACGTTTAATGAATATGTAAAAAGTTCATAAAGAAGCAGGAAATATTTTACAACGTAAATATGTGCAAAATCATGGTGTAGTAAAATAAAACAACCGTTGCAAAATCCGCCTTAATGTTTAGCAGTGTCTTACCAACACTTTTCAGTCGTTTAGTGACGCTGTAGGCTCTTTGCAGATTTCCTTGCTGATACAAGGCAAATGCCAGATATTCTAGAATCTCAGCTTCTTCTGTGGAAGGCTCTTTCTCCCGCATGTGTCTGTCCAAAGCTTCTTGTGCCCACATCAGGGTGTGGTAGTAGTCTCCGCTGAAATAGGCTTGTTTGGCTATTTCCATACAGTCTTTTGCTGAAACAACAATATAATATTTGGCGTATTTTAACTCGTTTGGTCAGATAATTTAGTTTGCGTTTAGTCGATTGAGAAAGGTATATTGTATAACAGTACCGACCAATTTACTTGCTACAGACTCCGGAATCAAATGCAAAATCGGAGTCACTTGATTCGAGAATCACTGTACTATCTATATATACACATTTTAGACAGCAGCATCAAAAGGAGCTAGAGAGGGTTAGAACTGTCACGCTTGAATCTACAGACCAGCGCTCTACCATGTGAGCTACTGGGATAATGCTAAGCTGTCAGTGACCTCTTTAAGTAAGTTAACAAGCCTATATCACTTCACATCTACTCCTTCACCTAAACTTAATACATAACTTAATCCAGTTAATCTACTTAGTCTACATAATCCAGTAGAGACTCACAGTTGAGCCGCTCTGCCCTTGTGACCCCTTGAATACGCCCGTCCGCGATTTCGGAAGAGGTCAATTTGTAGACGTCTTGAATTCGGAACAAAGCTACGACCGCTCCTTCCAAATCTTCTTTGTCTGGAAATTTAATATCTGACTCTTTTCTTTGCGACGTGATGTTCTGAATAAATTCTAAAAATAAAAAAGATGATGTAATTTATATACAGGGAAATGCATAATTGTAGTGTAAAGATAGTCTTATGTCAGCATGCTCAAAACGTACTGACAGTTACATTTTGGAAAACAGAATGGTTCCAATTTAGAAAAAATAAAAGAAATCGAGGCGCCGTGAATCGATCCTGGGCCATCCGTGTCGACGTCGAGAGTGCTAACCACTACACCACAGCCTCCAAATCTCTTAGGCCCTATTTCTCCTTTACTGTATAGCGTATGCATAACTGTGTAACAGAGTCGCCTAGTCCGATTACAAATAAAAACATTAAGCGGGACTGGTGGCAAGATTACAATTTCGTCATTTGAAGGAAGATACGGCTGTAAGTATGAATCGACCCTTTCACCGCCACAAAAGATCGTCTACACGGATAGTGATTTTGTACCCATGCCTAGCGCTGATAATCAACCAACCTTCTGCATGATTATGCTTCATCAGGTCTGTGACGTAATTCCAACTACTGGTGACACGTTTGAGCATTTTATAGGCGTTGACTGGATTTTGCAGGTGCTCTGGACCCGTTACTACTGTCTTCTGATTGGCCTTCATATACGCGTCTACTGAGCTGAAATTGATAAATTAAATGAATTAAATTATAATTAATTAAATTATATTAAATAAATGAATGAACTATATTGAATAATAATATAATTTTATGAATACATAAGGCGAATTTGTGAAATTGTATTTGGCTTAGGAAACCAAACGCAGCTTAACGCAAGCTTGCTTCGCAGGACAAGTCTTGCAGCAGAATTCAAAAACGCTAATTAATCATAATTGCAGTGGACAAGAGGTTGAGTTCGTTAAAGCTTCAGTCCGTTTAATCTGATGGTTTTGAATCATAATTTAAGCATAATTTTAATTTAGTGGGACTGAAATTAACTCATTTATTCCAAGTCGTATATATTAATAAATGCGCTCTTGATGGCATCAACCATATAAACCGTCTCATACAGTACTGTGCAAAAAAAGTTCCCTGTTTGTCGGCGTACGAGCTTCATCTTTCGGGAAAAATGACAAACGGTGGCCGGAAAGTGTCGAAGCAAGTTACCGTTTCAAATTATCCAGCCGCACTTTCTCCTGAGCAATATACTTGTCCACCATATCGATGACGTCATGCTCGATGTGCAGCAGGGGCTCGATATTGGCCATAGCGGTGAAGACGTCGCACAGACAGTGCAGGGGCAGCAACAACAGCACCAGACAGCACAGCATGGGCCACATGGTGGTAGGCACTGTAACAGGGTCAAGTATGACGTGGTAACTCTAGTTGCATCTGCAACAATTGTCACGTAAAACGTGGTACATGACTTGGCAATCTTAAAGGTCGATTCATACTTACAGCCGTATGTCCGTTCAAATTACGAAATATATAACACGTAATAATACACTATTAGTGGCGTGATTATTTTGTAATTTTGCAGGCTGAAGTATGAGTTGATGAATACGGCTGTAAGTATGAACCGACCCTGAAGTGGGTGATCAGAGAGAAAAAATGCCTAAGTCCTATGCCTGAGCCTTAGCCTAAGCCTGAAACCTAAATTAAGGGAAAATAAGACAAACCTGAAAATGTGCAGGGTATAAAATATTTCGATCACCCACTTTAAGAATTTCCACAACTCTAGCGCAACACTATCTAGCTATTTTTTGCATGACTACGTGTATAACCCTTCGGCTCTAACGTATAGATCCAATTAAGGGTCTTATCCAAAATTGGATTTATCGGATTAGATTTAACTTTATTTCGTCAATATGTAACGCAGTGTCACTTTAACGTAAGTTACTAAAACTTGGCACACACCAAGATAATTTATGTAAGCCATCTAGGACAAAATTTCAGCCGGCTATATTAATTTTGTGGTGTGTTATTAGCAAAATTAATTTAAATCTAATCCGTTAAATCCAATTTTGGATAAGGAACTTAGATGTGACTTTCCTTCCTGTAGGTCTCATCACGTAAACGTTTAAATTTAGTCAAAGTTTGAAATTAAATTTGAATAAAGTTTAAAAAGATCTTAACTATAAAAAATGTAGAGATAAATAAACTCTGTTTAAATAGGCTTAAAGTCTAAATTATAAATTTAGTCAAATTTAGTCAAGTCCGTTGAATCTTTTGTCAAATTTATACTTTTTACAAACGGACATTTACCTAGACATGAGGATATATATACGTACGGGCATAAATTTAATCCTTTAAAAATAATTTCGAATTATAAATGAGTCAAAAAAGTAAAACAATGCCGGGTTAAAAATGAAACAACACAGTTAAAAACATAAACTGAAATCAAGTTTTTTCTCACAAGAAAAGCTCACACACTCAAAACATAAGCTAACATTAATTTTGGAAAGTTTTTACACAGCGTGGTGTTTTGAGTGTGGTGTGACTGAAGTAGGCTTCGATGCTCACATGTGCATTAAGGCTACCTTAAGGCACCGGGTTCGCCCCGGGAGCTTACGTATCGACCGAGTATCGTTGCAGGGTCTCAATGCTGTTCGAAAAGTGGAGACTGTTATGAAAGAAAAGGCCTAAGACACTTCCGTGGTTTAACCCTTTGACGCCCTCTCTAGGCAGCCAGACTTTGACACCTTCTATGTAGTTGGCCATTGCTCAAGCTACGTAGTTATTTCGGTGTTTGACGTAGTGGTCGGAATTTTCGGCCGGCCGGCCAGGGCTGGCCGGCCTGATGGTCGCCGGCCGGCCGTCCGAAAAAAGCCGGCGCTGGCCCGCCGGCCAGCCGGCCTGCCCGCCAGATTCAACCGACTGACAAAATTAGGCCGGCATAACAATCCGGCAGGGGAAGTTATGCCAAAGTGACACTCTGGATTTCGATCAATTGGTGTTGTCCAAAAATTCGGCCGCTCTGGCCGGCCGGTCGGCAGGTTTTCACGGGCCGGCCGGCCGAACTTCCCCGCCGGCCCGGCCGAGTGAACAAAACATACTGAGTCGATTAAGGGTCAGGACGCACCATTTTTTAGTTATAAGCGCTCAAAGTTGAAAGTTTGTGAAAATTTTGCGCCATCTAGCCATGTACCTCACCCTAGAGTATTAACACAGCAACCGTGCGTCTATCACTAAATAAACAGAAATAGAAATAAACACGTTATACGCTGTATCTTATGCACAAGAAGCAGACTGCCGAAGTTGCATTCGAGTTTCATAATGTGAACCTAAAATACACTACTTTTGCGATGAAAAAAAGTCAATTTTTCATATTGCTTAATCAAACATAGGTTTCGTTATGTGGCAGCAGGTCTAAAATTGAGCCACTAGATGCAAAGATCTGCGATTCTTCGAAAAACAGTTCGAAGATCAATTCACTAGAATAAGCTAGCCAACCTTTATAGCCTCCGATTGGGCATTCACCACGTGGGGTGCCTGAGGTTCACAGTGCGCATGAAAGGGTTAAGTGGGTCCCCCCCTGGAATCAAGACATGTCTTGATTCCAAGGGGGGTGCCCCCCCCCCTTGAAATCAAGGCGTAAAAGGGCTGTTTCGGCCGGAGCATCGTTCCGGTCAATTAGCTTGGATAGGGATGAGAGTCATACTCTTCCTTATCATGTACTCTGCTGAGAACCACTGACCGACTAAAAAAATTTCCAGAAAAACAAACCATCTATCCGCATCTCTCAATACGCCTGAAGCTGTTTTAAAAACGTCTGGCCCAGACAATACAGGTCGAGCGTTTTTACAAACAATTCAAAAAACTGCATGACAAGAACTACATAAATTGCATCGGAATGGAATAAAAGTTTCACAAGAAACACAATATGCCCAATTTCGAAAATCCTGCCAAATAAAATGACCCACAAACTGATCCACAGAGTACCATTTCGTCCATATAATTTAGTAAAAACCTTGCTGAATATTTAATAATTAATTAAGTAACTCAAGCGTCGCTTGATACAAAAAAGGAGTTAAAACTTGATATGTAGTTTTCATATTTCTCATTTTTAATTTTTATACATAGCCTATTGCAAATGGCGTCATAGTTTCAAATTTAACAATGTTCTATTGTGCACCCATGGCTTTGTCGATTTGAAAAGCGACCGATTATTTGGAAAACTTATTTTTTTAACTTTTTTAGGAAATGCCGTCACTTTGTACAGAGAATATTCGAATGAGTCAGAAACGCTTTTCTTCTAACTTTCTTTCTGATAAATTGCCGTCTTCCTATTTTATTAATAAAATTCTTAATTTAATAAAATGTCCTGTATAAAATGACTTTCTTGGGTGTCTAGGGTGCAAATATGATTCCAAACTGAGTACCAAACTTGGTACAGCAGTCTACAGCACCGACCAAAATTGCTTGCTACAGACTCCGAAGTCAAAGTGAAGTCGGAGTTAATTGATTCCGGAGTCAAAATATTAGTTATAACATATTGAACCTGAATCAAGTGACGCCGACTTCGCTTTGACTCTAGAGTTTGGAGCAAGTAATTTTGGTCGGTATTGTAGGGAGCAAAAAAAGCGATTGTCAGTTGTCACCCGTTAGATCATGTTCTAGCTCGGGTGCACACTGCACGCCAATTTTGAGCAATAAAACCCGGTTCATTCACACTTGTCCTTAGTGGCATAAGGACAGGGACAAAGACACATTTTGATCAATAAAAAATTGACAGAAAGGTATTGGCTAATTTTTTGCATATTGCAACATTTATATTTATGCAAAAAATGCCACATTTGGCCAAGCAGTTTTCTTGAAGTTGCTTATGAACAAAACGATAAAAACAAGTTTTGTGTTTGTTTTGTTGGGGATAAAGTAAGTAAAGATGGTGAGAAAAGAAAATAAAATAATTAGAATGAAAAAGGAATGAAGTATGAAGGAGTTGGGGTTGTTTTTAATTTTTTTTTTGTATTTTGTTTATTTTTTTTTTTTTTTGTTTGTTGATGTTGTTGTTAAATATTAAAATTTATTGTTTTTTTTAGTTTTGTTGGAGGGGGTTTGTTTGTTTTTGTAAAGAAAGAAAAATGGTGTGGAGGGGGAGGGGGGGTTGTGTGTGGGGAGAGGAGAATATTTTTTTTTCTGTTTCGGGTTGGTGAGGGTGTGGGGGAGGAAGACAGAAGTGGTTGTGTGGTGTTTTGTGTGTGGGGGTGGAAAAGAGGGTTTTTTGTTTTTGTGTTTGGTTGTGTTGTTGGTTTTTTTTGTTGTTGGTGGAGTTGTTTTGGTTTTTTTGGTGGGTTGTTTTTTGTTTGTTTTTTTTGTTGTGGGGCGGCGGGGGGGGGGGTCGCTGCGGGGGCGCAGAGACAAGCAAGAACCGCGCTTAAGCCTTCTCTTCAAGAGCCCCGTGGTTCGTGGTTTAACACATGTGTGAATCCATTGTGTACAAAAATGAATAAAAACTGTTTGGTAATAAAAATGTTAACATTTAATTCTCGGTTAAATGTTAGCAGAATTCTCGGTTCAGAATAAAAACAGTAAACAAAACTTATTGTATAAAAGGCCTCAAAACTGTAAGTTACTATATTTATCAAAAAGACTAAAAACTATAATACGTTCTGGTCTATTTACATTCAAGATATTAAAAACTGAATACTAAAAAAGTCTTAAATTTTGTAAAAAACTTCCGAAGTAACTACATACGACAATGTAGTGCACATAAGCACTTTAAAGTTACAGCAAGAAACATGTTGCAATGTGTAACTTTAAAGTGTGTCAATCAATAACCAAGTAAAGTTCTATTGTACGCTATACTTCTGACAGTAACCGTTAGACTGTGCATTATTTAACAGTTTAGCCCAAATATGGAAAAAAGAAAGCGACACAGACACTGTCACCAGCAATATGTGACTTTGCAAGAAACTGAAATAAACAGAAACAATTTTCCACCGTTCGCAATCCGTGTAACCGTGTAGCCGTTTACACGCTTACTATCCGTGTAATCAGTAAAAAAATTAGCTGGTCCGACGTCACGAAAATTGTAATATTAAAAATTATAACTGTCATGAAACTTTCTAGCACTACTTGCGACTACCTATTAAGGAAGCAGGTGTTTATAGTATATAGTTCGGCTTACATACAGTATAGCGATATAGTATAATATAGTGATTATAGACACGCTTAATTATATTCTCTTACACACCCTGAAAAGGAACGGATAGCTTCATAGCTTCTCAATAAACCGTATACTTCCATGTTCATGAAGGCTTACGCAAATATCCAAATTTGAAGTCAGTATCGTTCTCTCCACCCATTGCCAACTAGTTCAATAACCTTCATTAGTCACAAAAACGTCTTACTTTTGTTTTTCTAAACGATTTTAAGCATTTTGTGTAAGTTTAACCTTTACTGGACTAACTTATAAGTTTCGAGTTTTTTTCCGTTTTTTTCCGACCCCTCGGAAAAAAACGGAAAAAAACGGAAAAAAACCGTTTTTTTCCGGTGCCCAACCCTGATGGATAGTAGCTGTGTAAATTATTACGTGTAATTCAGCGGTTACACGGTTAGGGTGAAGTTGAACGTTTAAGATCATTATGCAGCTCGAAATAAGCTTTTAAAATTATATAAAAATATCATCAGAAACTTGTGAACCTTTTTCACCAACTGACAAAATTTGTTCTTGCAAAGCCAGGATCATACTCGTTCTTGTCCTTGTCCTTATCGTTTTGTCCTTAAGCGATTCCAGGAAAACTATCGGACCAAAGACCCAACTTTTTATGGGATGAGAGTATTGTTGAAGTCCAGCTGCAAAAAATTAGACGAAACGATCCTGTCAATGATTCGTAATAGCTGACTGAAATATTTTGTCCTTGTCCTTTTGTCCTCTATTCTCAAGGACAAGTATGAACCGGTCTTAACTGTGCCTGTATTTTGAAAAAGCAAGAACGTCGCTCAAAAATCAGTCACCACAAATGGTATCAGGTAAATAAATTATAAAAACGAAGATGCATGGGAATATGGAATAAAAATAGAGAAAGTACATCATATCATTATCAGAGCCAATAATTTTGTTGTGGCTACACAACCAATCGGCGAAAAAAAAGTAATTTGTTCAGATTTACATAATTCAATATTTCACGCTTGTATTCTTTTTTGGAATCACATAGAGTAGAGAAGAATTGAATGAGAGTTCGCTTAGATGGAACTCAAGAAAAAACAAAAAACTGTTTTTTGTGGAAAAACGTACACTGAAACTAAAAATAAAAAAGTGTAAATTATATGCCCTATTAATGTATATGTACTTATATATTATATATTGGTAGAATAGAATCCTGGCAAATTTGGTGCCAGATGGTGAACTCAGATAAATACGACGCAATCATGTTGTGAAATAGAGAAGCCTAATGACGCCGTACTGTCATGTGAACCACTGTTTTACAGACCAACGTGTGATCTATGTTGAACGAAAGAAGATGCCCCAATTTTGAAAGAAAGAAAGAAATGAAAGCGCCGGGAATCGAACTCGCGCGGCTCGTGCCGCCAATAAGAGTGCTAACTGTACAACAGCTTCAATTTGATGGGTTAAGTTGCAAGCGTTTAAATTAGCTGTTTTTCTACGAAAAATGAAAAAAACTCTGCATGGTCTTAGTGGTCTAGTGGTTAGTGCTCTTCACTCTGAATCTGTGGGTCGGAGTTCAAATCTCGCTGACCACATTTTGTGAGTGCATGTAGCTACGTGACGTTTGCCTAAATTTTATTAATTTTATTTTAATATTTTAATATTTAGTTTGAAACGTGTTTCTGTGTAGTTTAGCAATTTTGTCTGAAAATAAACTTTTAGCTTAAATGTGAGCAGCGCGAAGAATTTGCAAAACTTTTAGCCGAAAATAATGGCCGCGTTTTATATTTCCTGTGGAATATTGACACTCTAAACTCACAAAGTTTCTCACTCAGCAGAAGAGCGTCTTAGTTTCTAATTTCGATTTCGAAAACCCAGAGATATACATTAGCTATGTGAAGTATGGTACCCAAAGAATTTGTATGCGACATCTATAGCTATTTTTTGTTTAGTGGTACAAATAGTTTTTTCATAACCTTTAGTGGTTTTGCAAAGGTCACAAGTTGTTTGCGCAGGTGAGTTTGTATTTTTTACAATCCTCTGGCTTTCATTAAAACCAACCGGCACGATGCTTTTTCAACGAATTATTTTATATGGTGCGTTGCGTGTGAGAGTTTATTCCAATTTGTATTTTGGGTTTGTTAATTATGGCTCGATTATTATACTGCCTATTGCTTTGGGGTATGATACTATCGGCATAATATATACTTAATTTTGCAGCAATCCTGGTTGATTTTCGAAGTGCTATGGAGCTACACAAAATAACATCTCCGGACAGTTGATCAAGAAAAATTTTTTCATAATTGTTTTTTCTTGAGGAGGTAGTAACGATCGATGTTGACAATTTCTTGCGTTAGATTTCACTGAAAGTTCTTTTTAGAAGCAATTTAAGTAGTGAAGAAGTTATTACCTTTCATGAAAATAGATAAAAATACATATAAACAAACATATTTCATTCAGTTCGTGTTCAAATTAGATACCACGTTGGCTTACTGTTTCGTAAGGTATGGTATTTTGTCTTACACTGAGAATTTTAACAAAATTATTTAACAAGACTGACTTACTGTAGGTACTTTCAAAAAGTGAAACTTTCTGTGAAAAAATTCTACTTCAAAAATTATCGTCGCAATCGTTACTATCGCCTCAACAAACTTTTTATATAACTTTGACGCCCAGAGACGTCTACAGGTGGCTAGCGAAAGAAAATGTAAAAAGTTTGCTACCTTTTTTATATAATTGTTGCATTTTTTTAATTTTTTCAGGTACATTGCTTTCTTTCACAGATAGCGCTGCAAGGGGCGTGGAAATCAAGCTACGTCGCACTTTGCGAATGGCCAAGCGATGGAACAACAATGCGATGAGCATGGCTTGCAGTTCGGGCGCGTGCACTCAGTGCTACAACAGTCAGTGTCGACAAGCTCAAGGGGGTAGCTTTCAGGTAAAACCTGCAGTACAGACTAGAATTGGGTTGTTTCAATTAAGGCAAAAAACGCAACCCATTTTTATTTCAGTTAAAGTTAAAGTTAAGCAAAAGGCCTACTTTTAGTTAAAGTTAATGTTAAAGTTAGACCACTAACTCTATTTAAAGTTTGATCTCCATTTTCGTTAAAGTTAAAGTTAAAATATGACCACTAACTTTTTTAAAAGTTACAGTTAAAGTATTACCCCTAACTTTTTCAAATAAAGTTAGATTTAGATCCAAAACTTTTTTAGTTAAAGTTATAACAAGCACTTTTGTTGACGAGCTTATATCTTTTCACATGACAACAATCAGTATTATTTTACCGTATCGGTAAAATTAAGCGCGGCATGTACCTAAATTTTTTCGTCAGTAGTTACCAAGAGTAGGTATCCTAAATGTGTATTTATTATTATCATCATTACTTTAGGTATTATGTCATAATTACACCGAACACACTAATTTTACAGGTGTAAGTTATAGCACGATGTAGCGTGCACTCTGTAATTTATACGCACGGTAACTTGAAGGGCCAAGTGCATGAACGAGTGGGCGTAGCGCACGAGTTTATGCACGCGGGCTTCACGTGTTAGTGCGAATAGGTGCTGAGTGCACACTACAAAGTGATATAACAAACTTATATCTGTTTTGAAAAATACAGTGCAATAAGTCAATAACTCAGATGCACGCCTACAGCAGTGCAATAACTAGATTCAAGATGCACGCTGTGAATCTAGCAGCGTGCACTTAGTTATGGGCGTCAGTTATTGCACTGTTTTTTCAAGACAGGTATGATATAAGTACAGAATGACGCATCTATATTGCATATTAAACTTTTCTAGGGGGATGGCATATTATATTAAAAGTATATGACATACTTTTAGAACGAGACTGAATACATATTCGTTGCTTTGTATAGAAAAAGACTCCTCCATTGCAAAAGGCAAGCAAATTTTACACTTTACACCCATTTGTACACCCACTTTTGTTTTTTTTCAGGTTAACTGCTACAACAACCAATGCGCCAACCCACAACCCCAGCGCTGTACAAACTGTGGCACCTACGTGACAACCTGCAGTAACTGTGGCACAACCTGTACGGGCTACAACTGCGGCTGCACCACCTACAATTGTGCCACAACCAACCAGTGCATCAACTGCTGTTCAAATTGCAACAGCGTTTACCGCGGCACCAAAACGGTGTGCCAAAACTGCAACGGGGGATGCTACAACTGCCAACCACAACCCCAACGCTGCTACAACTGCTATGGCAAATAAATCATCCATATTGAACAATGGTTCAATTGACGAATTGTTTCGAAGTAAATAAATATTCTGAGATACTGTTCGTGTTGAAATAAGTCTTCTTTTTCACTGCCGTGAAAGTCTTCGCATATAGGTAGAGCTTAATAATTTCAGTAGCCTAATCAAGAGAACATAATAGTAAGATTATGACACTCTCATTATTATACTTTGGGGCTTGCGTCCAATGCGGAGCGCAAAATAGCCGCTTTATGTACAGTTTCAGGGAGAAACCCCCTGCCCTCATTTCCAGACCCTGTACCCAGCTGAAGAGGGGGGTAACCCTCTTAGTTCAGTACATTAGCGAAAGGCCTTTTTAGTGTCTTGAAATTTAGTTTAGTGTCTATTTTAGCCAACTATGTGAATACCAAATTTTTTTAGTGAGATCGATACGTTTATTCGCATAAAAATCTAAAATTTTTTGCTTCCATATAACCGGTCAGTTCCAGAATAGTATGAAACTATGAAGATGAACTAAGTGGCTGTTCACAATTCAGATTAACGGGATTACATTAACCGAATTAACTACATACAATACTCGACATTGAATTTGAGTATCTTTCCAAGAATTTGCACGTTTATATAATTAACTGAGAGGAGCAACTGTGTTTCATTTAAAAAAGGTCTCATGCTTCTGTGTTGTTAATCCAGTTAAGGCCTTAAGGCCTTATGTACGGTTGAGCTTGCACGTAACCTGCAGTTACCTTTAAATCCCGGTTCATACTTGTCCCAAGAGCATAGGGACAGGGACAAGGACAAAATTAAATCAGTCGCTATAAAAATTGACCGAATAGTATCTTTTCTACATACGCACCAGTTTTGGAAGCTTCAACATTGTTCTGACAAAAAATTGTCACATTTGGCCCAGCAGTTTTCTTGGAATTGCTCAAGGACAAAACCACAGGACAAGGACAAGCATGTATCGGGCTTAAACATCGTTTCTTATGTCCAACTCACTTTTAACCTTGTCCTCTCAAACAATTCAACATACTAAAAAGTAAAAAACAACAAAACAACAAACAATAACAAATGGCATCGCCAATTTATTTAGAGAACTGTCAGCCATTATAGGTAGTCTATTATCACAATATATTGCGTAAATCGGTACAATAATTAACTGTAATACCGACCACAAATAGAATCGGGGTTGATTTTTTACATTTTCCCAGATTAAACGGTATATATAAGACACATGGTGTTCTCAAATTGACGAAAAGGCGGAAAAAACTAGATAAAAGGGGCATCCCTTCTGTAAAACCCATTTCTAAACTAATTTAGTCCGAAAAATCTAACTATAATTTTAATAGCTCTATAAGTTTCTGCTAGAAACAGGCAATTTTAAGTACTAAAATAAAGAACTTAATCCGGTAAAACAATAGACTCTAAAATTTACAGCAAGTGCTAATAGTGAACAAAACCACATTCGTTCATGATAACATGTCATATTTCTTAGGGCCTGTTCACAAATTCGGGTTAACTGGATTAGATTAACTGAATTAACTGGAATAACGGAACACAAAAGCATGAGACCTTTTTCAAATTAGACCAGTTGCTCCTCTGTGTTAATTGCATAAACCTGCAAATTCTTGGACAGATACTAAAATTCTATGTCGAGTTATTGTAGTTAATTCAGTTAATTTAATCCAATTAATTCGAGTTTGTGAACACCCCCTTGGAAAACAAGTGTCACGATTAATGACGGCTAATGATAATCATAGAAATCAGAAATATATATAAATAAAACAACATGTTATTTACAACATGCTGAATTTTCACTTTAATTGGGTTGCCGATTTGCTGAAAAGTTTAGTTCTTATCTTAGTGTTTACTGTTTACTGCATATTAGTGTTTACTGTTTACTGCATATACATGTGAACTCTTTTAGCATAGGTACATAAATTATCATGATTTATGATACTACTCAAATACGATTACTAAAAAATTAAACGACACTGTTTCTTCAAAACTACTTTTGACAGATCCAAGGGATAAAAGCATAAACAATATAAACAATAACTCACAACACAGACTAAGGCAAATAGGTGAGCGATCGAGTGAACAAAACAGAATAATGAAAACGCCCGATTCAAATTAGATAGAAATAAAAAAAATAAATAAAAAATAAACCAATATTAATGTCTTAAAAAGCTCATTACCACTTTATTTTTTAGTGAGAAATCCCCCTTATTTCTGTCCTAAACCCTTATTATTAGTATAAACTTTCTCTTACACCAAGGGCAGCAGTTTGGGTAGTATGGAAAAGTTGGCAGATTTCAAGGGGAAAATGCTAATAAACTCGTTAAACACCCACAAGTTTTGCAGCCGAATACGAAAACGCAGCTCGTTAAGGGGGTAGTGTCGCGAAAGAAGTTTTGCTCATAGGCTGCAACATGAGAACTTTTTGATTTGAAATTGTACGTTCACTGAGAAACTACTGAAATGTCATATGGTGTCAAATAAATACTGCCAGACACCAGACGACCAATATCTACCAATATTTTTAACCAATCACCCTTTGTGAGCCAGACATCACACAATAGAGACATAAAAGTTCAAAAAATCAAGCCAGATATCAGATTGGCCAGCTTGTGAAGTACATGTAATGTTTTGACGCACCATTTTTTGCCACAAATAAGAAAAATGAAAAATGAAGCTTCGTTTTTCTTTTGATTTCAAAATAAGTGTCTAAGTTTTTTACAATTTATCATTATTGCTGTGACTACCTTACAGGTTACGCACAGTTTCACAGTTCAAACAGGCATTACTCCACAACGACTCAAGCAATTTGCACTAAATTTTATGTACATAAACTAGAGCATATGTGCTTTTACTTTGTGTAAAGAATCTAAACAAAAAGTTTTTTAATTGTGACGAAATTATCGAATGTGAATAGGTTTTCAAAACGTCATTTTTCCGACTTTGCGACTTCACTGCTAACTGTATGCTGCATCAATTTTTCTGAAACTTGGCAAAAATATTTGCCTTGAAACATATTTTTAGAATATATAAAGAACAATGACCTATCTTTCACTGAAAAAGTTTTATAGTCGCGCAAAATCGACTGCTTTTGCGACACTACCCCCTTAAATGAAGCGGATAAGAGGTGCATTCAGAAAAGAAATGCTGTTAACTATTTCTTATTTCTACCTAATAGGAACCGGACCTAAATATATAGCCAGGATTCAAAAAAAGGTGTTCAACGTTAGACTTAGACTCGACTCTTGGATACTGTTTGTGACCGGCCGCGAAAGCCGCCGACCGGCTCCCGGGGGCCGGGCCGGCGGAGAAGTTCGGCCGGCCGGCTGGCCGTCCGGCCAGCCGCAGCGGCCAAATTTTTGGACAAAACCATTTGATCCAAGTCCAGGGAGTCATTTTAGCATAAACTTAGCCTGCCCGATTGTTATGCGGCCTAATTTTGTCAGTCGGTTCCTCGGTTGAATCTGGTTGGCCGGCCGGCCGAAAATTCCGGCCGCTCACAAACACTACTCTAGGAATCATAGATAGGCAATAACTTGTTTAAGTTGTAGATTGTGCATAAATGGAGACAACGTTAATGCAAGTGTTAAATTCGGTTCTTTGTTGGAGCACCACACCTTTGGTGAATTTCGGCAAATATTATATTTCAACAATACAAGTACACGATTATTCATCAATCTGAGGAAAAATCCATAAACATTAGCCCAGAGACAAAAATCAATAAGTTTATATTAGAAAAATAGTCACAGCAGTTTTCTCTCTAAATTTTATATAATCCGAAATTCCAAAATATTCGAATCAGTTAAATACTTATGTGGTAACGACGTTCGTAAATATGCAGAAACATGAATATATAAATATGTATATGAATACAATAATATACACAGCCATAGAATGGTGTCGTTGCTCAAATTATGCATACATATTAATAAATAAAAACTAAATAAACAAATTTCAAACAATATCCAGCATACTACCTAATTTGAACTAAAAAAAATAAATAAATATTGCTCGCGTGAGAACTACACAATTTTGCGGCTTCGCTGAACTTTTCTTTTTTGAAGTAAATGATCCAAAAAAACACTAAGCACAGACAAGCTTGCGTAGCTTGATACATAACTACGAGTCTTAGCAAAACAGTAGCCGATTAAAATTGTGTTTTTGATGTCCTAAGATTGGAAAACTTAATAAACCAGAGTGAAAAATTAACTTTACCAATTTGAATTGCCAGCCACAAAAAAAATGGTCATGTTCCATACATTTTTTATAGTTATAACTATTATACTTACTAAATTATTAAACATAATACATAATCTATAAATATTATACTATCATAATAACTTTATTAATTTCATTTTCCTATTTTATTAAAAAATCGAACAAGGATTAAGACACATGCTACTTTTTAAACTTGGGTACTTCATTTATTTAAACTAATTATATACTATCTATGCATGCACTATAAGTTATACCTATTAGAACCAAATGCTGCTAAATTTATCAATATTATCTATTATGTATGTAATCCACTAAAATCTAATTCAAACCCAATCACAAAAAACTTTGATCCCATTAATTGTTCAGCCACAAGTCACTAAATATTGGATACCAAACAAGTCATACCAAATGCGAGAAAAATATCACAAGAAAATAATAACAAACAAACATCTAAAGGAATAAATAAATATAAATTTGAACACTTATTATTCTTCACGCTAAAAATTATGCTAATAATTCGTTGCACTGGAATTTGTAATATTATTTTTCAGTTTAGTTGCACTGAGTTTAGCCGCCGCTGCTGCAATGGAATGAATCTCAGACGGCGAATTTCTTAGTTTTCCTGCGAAATTGAGCGACTTTTTCGCGGAATCAAGTGAAAGTATGGAATTTTTCGCCGGTTGTAGGGGATTTTTTGCAGGAATGGGCGAATTTTTCATCAAATTCGCTGGTGATATTATTTTGTTCCCGGCCGAATTTGGCAAACTTTTATCTCCAGTTATGGCGCTGGCTGGGAAATCACTGATCTGTATCCCACTAGTGGGTTGGGGCGGGACGGGGGTTCCCACAGTGGAGTCTCCCCACATGGATACGCCATACATTCGTTCTAGAGTGTCCAAAGTGCCAGTGACGCATCTGAAACAAAATTTATACATTTATTTGTTGGTTTATTGGTCGATTCGCCGATACAAAATAGTTACTTAATTGTAATTTACGATGATAGAAGGAGGGGTTCCAACAGAAATACCTGATGCACTGGGACTCAAATGGGATATTTTGACAATCTGGGGTGGCTTGTCTTGTTGTCTTGTCCCGACATTTGTGCTGAAAAAACTAAAAAATGAGTGACTGTTTTTTTAATCCGAAAGCATTATGTTACTTTAGGCCTTTCGGGGCATCTTGCTTCTCAGTTAAAACAAATAGAGGGGTCGACCCAGTAGGTTAGGTCCAGTACTTGGAAACTGAAAGTCGAAATTTAAAATCAAGTTCACCAAAACTCTTAACAACTCTCCCCCAAAGCCGACCAATGCATTTTGCTGACGAATTAGGATTATTCAAACTCACGAGATGACTCCGATGAAAATGAGACAATAATCCAAAGCTAAGGCACGCCGATTCAATGAGCTGAAATAATAATAGCAAAACACTAAAACTACTACTTGAATAATAAAATAATACTATTGTTCAATTTATACCAAAGCAAATTACTTGAGTAGGACGCGAAAAAAATCGAACACTAAGTTAGCCAATTGTATACTTCAAATTTAATTTATGCCGCACTTGGACAACTTTCATGAGTTACGTTTATATAGCAATAATCGACTCTTTTTCTAAAGTATATTGTATATTGAATAGAAATCCACTCTTTTTTTCTAAAGAATATTGGCTTAGAATAAAGCCTGGTTCACACTCGTCCCTAAGCGTTGTCCCTGTCCTTAAGCGTTGTCCTTGTCCCTGTCCCTAGGTGTCCTTGTCCCTGTGTCCTCATACTTTGTCCCTGTCCTTAAGAAGTGTCCCTAAGGTCTATAGGGAATGTCCTGGTTCCTGTCCTTAGAGGTGATTAATTCGATTAATTGTCCTTGAGGACAAGGGAATACTCTTTCTCACATGAACTAATGCTCAAACGTCATTGGATAAACTGCGTTTTGTTTAAAGTACCTTGAAAAAATTATCAACCCTATTTATAGGCTGAAAATAAAGAAAATCCAAAATTTCGAATATGGGATTCGAACTCTGATCCATAGGTTGAGAACCAAAAATCATAACCACTCGACTTCCAAGGCATGGAATTGGAGCACTAGAACATCTTTATGAACTTATAAGATATTTCAGGTTGGTATAAAAATTGAAATCTAAATATTTTTTACGCAAAAATGTGTTAAATAACCCAAAAATAACGATAGAATTAATACCGCAACACAAGCCCACGACATTCTTTCACTAGTAGTCGAATTAGTCCGTGATTGGCTGTTCTTCGTGTCACATGTAGTAACTGGCGTATTTTGATTGGCCGAGTTGCTTAGGGACAGGGAAAAAGTAGAACATTTCTCAACATTGCTTAGGGACATAGGGACAGTCCTTATGGCTGCTTAAGGGGGGGGGGGGGGGGGCAACCCAGGTCAAAAATCAAAGTTCTTCAATTTTGCTTATTTTCACATATGTTACTCCCCCAAGGCACCCCAACCTCAGATAAGAACAATTAAGCTTGAAGGTGCACTTTTGGTTCAGTGCGTTTGTCAGTGTATTTACATAGGCAAAAGTACGCCAAAAAGCCTAAAAGTAGCCCTTACTTGGACAGTTCTAACACAAACCACATCAAGCCAATCAGGCTGAAACTTGGCATAGTAGTAGACCACATGTAAGCGCAAAATCGTATGATCCGGATTCGGTATATGTATTTTCAATTCTAAAATCGAGGGCAAAATGTGAAAAAATGGCTGTTTTTTGGGCACGCCAAATTTGAGTGATTTTACATTTGACGTCACTGCTCAGGCCATGGGCAAAAATTTAAAAAAATGGATCATAGAGTTTGAGATATGACATTAGGCTATCGACTCATGTAAAAATCAGCTTCGTCAGCATTAACAAAAATTTCAAGTAAAGGAACGCTTTGTGAGCACAAAAAACTTTTTTTGCGCCTATGATTTACACGTAAAATTGAATTTTTGGGAGCCCCTAGTAAAAAATTGGCTAAAGCATTGGTTCCAGTTTGTTACATCTGCGATTTGCCTTCCCTGGGGCTACATTGTGTGCAAATTTGTAGCGAATCGGAGAACCTAAAATTTTCACTTATTCAGGTAGCACCCCCCCTTAAGGTAGCGCTCAGCCACAAAACTCATGTTTGGCGCTCAGCTCATGCAATAAATAGCAATACCACTTTAATTGTATATCAAAGAGACATCAAAAAAACCTATTTACAATACAGTTCAGCACTTTAATGTGAATGTGTCAAATTTTATGATCATGTCGAATTTCCTATTCACACTAATATTGTTTTTGACATAGCTTAGCGAAACTTCAACCGATTTTGATGATCTTGGTATCAATAGAAAGATCTCTCAAAAATCTAGACGTGATTGATCTTCAATTTTTCATTTTTATTTTTGATTTTGCAAAAAATCGATTTTTCAAAAATCAGTCGTGTTTGAACGACTACAAAAAGTGCTGCTGGCCAAAATTTGAAAATCGAAAAAACTTTCACGTCTGCATTTATATTCTTTCTTTCATTGTGTAAATTTTCAACTCGATCGCAATCGGCAGCTGGGACCCAGGTCCAAAAAAAGTAGTCGATTTCGCTACGCAAAATGTAAGGTTTGCCCACACGTTTCACTTTTTCAAAAATTAGACCTTTCCTAGGACTGCATATTTCCGTTGAAAAAGTTACAAAAAGCCATACTCAATTTTTTAAGAAATTAAATCAAAAATTTGACATTTTCGAAGATTTATCAGCTTTGTAGGTTTTTCATTTTGGATTTTCTATTTTCACGGCTAAATAACTCAGCAAAACTTCAACGTATTCTTAAGTTTAATACATCAATTTAAAGCTAAGAAACCGCATATTTCAATGATATGAGTAATCATTTTATATGGAAACAAAAATTTTTTTGCTACAGCTACAAAATTGTCCAAAAAATTTAAAAAAATTTTTTTATCACAATATGCACATCAAATGAAAGCTATTTTCATTTTGAACAACTTTCCTTCAAGACATTATGGTCAAAAATGTCGCTGAAAAAAATTAAACGCCAAAGTCGGTTCCCCTGAGCGCCACCTTGGCGGGGGGGCTACCCAGGTCAAAAATCAAAGTTCTCCAATTTTGCTTACTTTCACATATGTTACTCCCCCAAGGCACCTCTACCTCAGATAAGAACAATTAAGCTTGAAGGTGCACTTTTTGTTCAGTGCGTTTGTCAGTGTATTTACATGAGCAAAAGTACGCCAAAAAGCCGAAAAGTAGCCCTTATTTGGACAGTTCTAGCACAAACCACATAAAACCAATCAGGCTGAAACTAGGCATAGTAGTAGCCCACATGCATGCGCAAAATCGTATGATCCTGATTTTTGATATGTATTTTCAAATCGAAAATCGAGGGCGAAATGTGAAAAAATGGCCGTTTTTTGGACCCGCCAAATGTGAGTAATTTTACATTTGACGTCATTGCTCAGGCCATGGGCAAAAATTTAAAAAAATGGATCATAGAGATTGAGATATGACGTTAGGCTATCGAATCATATAAAAATTAGCTTCGTCAGTGTTAACAAAAATTTCGAGTAAAGGAGCGCTTTGCAACCACAAAAAACTTTTTTTTGCGCCTATGATTTACACGTAAAATTTACACGTAAATTTACACGTAGAATTTTTGGGAGCCCCTAGTGAAAATTTAGCAAAAGCATTGGTTCCAATTTGTTACATCTGGGATGCGCCTTCCCTGGGGCTGCATTGTGTGCAAATTTGAAGCGAATCGGAGAACCTAAAATTTTCACTTTTTCAGGTAGCGCCCCCCCCCCCCCTTAAGGACAGTCCCTAAGCTGCATAGGGACAAGTATGAATCAAACGCAGCTTAGGGACAGGGAAAAGAAAAAGGACACCAGAAAAGTATGAATCAAACCCGCATAAGGACAGGGACATTTCTTACGGACAAGGACAGTCCTTCAGGACGAGAATGAACCGGGCTTAAGGGTTTCAATATTGCCCCTCCCCAAGTACATCCCGAATAAGAATGGACGAGTTATCTAGTATCATCATCAATATAGCCATCTCCAAAACTGACGGCGATATACATCACCCCCCCCAATATTTCCCCATCAAGAGCATTGCTGGCTCACTGTTTGAATATCCTCATGTGGAAATAGGCTGGCATGACGAAAGCGAGCATGGTGCAACAGGTAGAGCCGATTAGAGCCATCAGGTCAGCGAAGGAGGGGATGCATACGATCACCAGGCCAGTCACCACCACTAGCACACAGCGCAGGGCGTTCTGAAATAATCCCAAGATAATACAACTAACCCGGTGACTAATCCGCTTAATCCGGAGACTAATAGAGTGTCTGGTATACATATTGTAACGGGATCAAAATTTTGGGAGGGGGACTGTTGCGGCTAAATTTTGACACCGCTCTCAGAATCAGGTGATAATCAACTTAAGTTAAGCCGGATTCTAATGCTTTTGATTCTATATAATCTCCGCAGAGCCGGATTATAAACATGGAATCCGCTTTTATTAAGCTATAAACAATCTTTTGTAACATTTTTGCATAATATATGCAACGAGGTACCAATTTTGGAGTCCCTGCCCCATATCTAACAAAGTAGGTTATTTTTACTCGAAAAAAAGCCATTTTTAGTCACTTTTGCTCAGATTTCAGGACCCTTCCCACCCTCAATCTCAACCCCCCATCTGCCCCCCCCCTTAACGCCCAAAACACAAGACACAGACTTACTCCACTCTGCCTGTTTTTCCCCAGCGAAGTGAAATACCAAGACAGCCGTTTTTCGAGCAATTCTGTTACCGGAAACATCATCACTGAAAATAAAAAATGTATAACCATCTTCAAAAACTTAAAACAGAACTGTTGAAGTTATTAGGTATTCAGCAGAAATTAACCATAGTGTGAAGGCTTTACAAACTAGAAAATGCTATAAGTACCAGTTTTAAATAAATTCATCTGCAATCGTGCCTTTATTCAAACTGTATTCACACTTAAAAGCATAATTAATGTCCATTCAGCCGGTACATTGCTTAACCTTTATACCAGTCACAGTAGCTTACTGAATAATTTTGGCATACGAATCTTTCGGCTTGCAAGACGAATAGATCTGCTGTAAGTATCAATTGACTCTAACCTACCAGGATACGTGAAAAACAGAGACACACAAAGGCAGGCTTTGACGATCATGGCAAAGTCGATACCAGTGCCTAAAAAACAATAAAAAATCCAAAACAACCTAAAAATCACAAAACTTGCTTAAAATATTTATACTTTTTAATATATTTATTTACTTTTTAATATATATTTATTAATTTTAATATGACTTGCTTGTGTTTATGACAGTTTGAAATGTTTTTGCGTCGATTGATTTAATATGCATTTTTGAGAAGTGGGTTTTTCCTCCTTTTGGTGTTTTTCTTTAAAAGTCAAGTTTTTTTTTGAAATTTTTTTTACAAGCTTCATGCCAGTAAACTTTCATATATAAATTCAACTAAAAGTAATTCTAACTCTAGCTCGAGCTCTCGTAACTCTAGCTATATTCCACTTAAGGGGGTAATTGCGTTTTTAGGTGTTTTTTTGAAAGGCCATAGCTCAGCGTTTACAAATTCAAATCACAAGCGGTCTTTTGCATTAGGTAGAACAATATCATTCCTAAATGTATGCCATGTATTGAAATTTAACCTGTGATTTTGTTTCCAGTATAAGCGACTAAAGAAAGGTCCTTTCCAAAATGTTACAATTTTTTACAAAAAAATTGCGCCACAGCTCTGAATCATACGATTACCTGTTGGGGCTAAAAGTTGGTAAGGTTTTTGACATGTTTAAAATCCCCAGGCATGTCCCCCACTTTTTTAATAACTAGTCAATTTACTGAGAAAATAGCTGAAAAGCAAACGCATCGAAAATTTAAGATATTTTCTTGTAATTAAAACCCTCTAAAAATGTCCACAGGTGAAATTTCGAAAAAGTGAGAGACATGCCTGGGGATTTTGACCTTTACAGTGCTGTCCCAAAAATTTATGCTCAGGCGTCACTTATAACTTGAGTACTGGTGGCGCAAAGTTTACATAGAAATCACAAAAACCTCGAAAACGCAACTACCACCTTAATACACTGTATTCCATATATTTGTTGTCGCGTAGTATGTATGTCGTATGTTATTTGTCTATACACCTGTCCCTATCAAATGTCAGTTTGGATGAACCCTACCACACTCTACATTATGTACTAACACTATACTCCGATATTCCTTTTTTCTTCAGAACGCCCATGCTGTTTTGACAATTGCGACGCACGCAATTTCTGAGCATGGACGTTTAACATTCCATGGGAGTCTGATGGGTTACATTGATTGTAATCTGGCATCAACTGATGTGTCGGCTCCTGCGCTTTTGCATTCCACCGTCCGTCTCATACTCTACGTCTCTGCGTGGTCGCAGTCAAAAAAAGGGGGAGTGATGTAATGGGCTACAATACCCATTACGTACCTACCTAGCTACCCTCCCCGAACCCAAATCTACCTACGTATATACCAAAGCCTGCTTTGAGGCTGTTGGCTGTTTTGACGGTCAGCCAGAAACATGGAATGCAGAACTTTGTTTATGCGCATAAACACTGGAGGGGGCACAGATTATTAGGTGTTGTATACAAAATACATTTATTTTTGTTGTACAGTTGTAAGTTTATTTACATTATAAAGTTTAAAGGCATTTAAAGGCAAGTTTTTAAAGCATTTAAAGGCATTTTTAAAGGCATTTAAAGGCATTTTTAAAGGCATTTAAAAGGCATTTTTAAAGGCATTTTTAAAGGCATTTAAAGGCATTTTTAAAGCATTTAAAGGCAAGTTTTTATTATTAAAGGCATTTGTTGTACAGTTGTAAGTTTATTTACATTATAAAGATAATGCAGAACTTTGTTTATGCGCATAAACACTGGAGGGGGCACAGATTATTAGGTGTTGTATACAAAATACATTTATTTTTGTGTAAGTTTGATTAGACATTAAATATGATAACTAACTTTAAATGTTTTAACGTTTATTAACCGGAACTGGTAGATATGTTTTTATGGGCGGTGCCCCTGCTTGAAATTATGACGCTTATAAAACTATAAGCTGTGCCATTTGGCGTTACAGTAAATTTTGAGTTTCTTCCAAATTTGAAATGTCAAACTTACTCATCGACTAGGTATAAAAGAGCTGAAAAATTAGCGAGCAAGAGAGTCTGTTATTTTGAGCCCGCTGAAAGCGGCTGTTCGAGACTCCAGAGTGCAGGGCGTTGGATACGTCATTTGCACTGTCTGGACAGGCTGTACGCCTGCGTAGTGTGAGGCTATAAGCCTGAGTTTTAGGCCGATTGGGAAAGTGGTTTTTTTTGTGTCGACAGTTATATAGGACGGATCGCCGCTAAGTACCGTTGACAAGGCTAAGTTAGACGACTTATTAAGCTGTAGGGACAGGTGTCATTTAACTCGTATAACCTATTACTCACTATAGTAAATGCCTTTCTGGCTAGAGCGTTGTCTGCTCGTTCGTTCAAGAAACTAGGCGTAGGTTAAGTTACGTCTAGGCCGCGTAGTAGTTTGCTCACGCAACGTCGGAACAAACTACCAAAGAACCTGCAGGTGTGCCGCTGATTAGCGCGCACATAGCAATCGGTGGCTACCTTTCAAAGCCACCGGTTACACTTTCAAAAAATCACTCTACGATTCGTCTAGATTAAGAAGCAGAGAACGCAAATACAATTTAATTTTATCATAAATTTAATGGACTAAGTTAGATGTTTAAAAAGTATCTGCTTGGTTCTTTCACACTGGCTTACGGTTAAATGCTTACGGAAAATACTTACAGACAATTATTATGAACTCTCCCGAAAGTGTGAAACAACTAAATAAACTGTCTTCTAAACTCCACATTCGAAGCTACCACACCTTAATAGCAAACTACAAAAAAACAAAACAATATATAAATAGTGTTAGCAATAATGATAATTACTAATTATTAAGTATTAAGTACACACCAGTTGGCAAATTTAATGTGATTATAGCATTGGTTTCTGGACCGAACGACTGAAAAAAATTAACCCAGCAAAATATGAAGATTAAGTAAACAATATCAAGCCACACTGAAAATCTAATATATACTCGAAAACGAATTTCTTAAAAAAACTCAAAACGCAGTAACTACCTTTGTTATGTTAAATCAATGAGATGTTATAAAATGAAAAAAATAAATGAAAAATTCAAGGCTTTCAAAAAAACAATCATACTGCAATCATTCACTTCAGTTGTAGCTACAGAAGAAAAATATTCAAAAACCTAAAAACCTGAACAATATCTGCATTAAATTAAAAAAAACCCAAAAGTTCAATATAATCCAAAGTTCTTAAAACAGACACAAACTAAATTATTTATATTTATAACAAAAACTATATCAGCTAAAAAACACTCACAGCAAAAAAGCTACAAACCTAACATAATAAAATCCATCAAAAAAATTAATTCGTAAAACTCTGACATTTCTTACTCTGTAAAAACTGTTTTTTTCTTACCAAATATCCAAAGGAGCCAAATAAAATGTATAACAAAGTCACCAAAGCAATGGTCCACACGAAGTATCTAGAAATAATAAAAATATATTATAAAATGCGCAATTAAATTAAATAAATTTAAATGAATTACATTTAAGCCACTACTTTTGACTAATTTTATGAAATGCAGTCTGGAAGTGCCATCAACCATCTTCATGTCAAAAATGAGCGTTTTTGGCCGGCAAATTTTTGTAGAATTACTTAGGGACAAAACGATAGCCATAAGGGCAGAAACGACTATGAACGGGGCTTAATAAACTTACTGCTTAAATTTATGTCTGATTGAACTGGCTAGGGAGGTTTCCAGCGAAAGGACCATGCCAGCCCCCTGAAATGATCAAAATATTAAATAAAAAACTACAAACAAAATAAGCAAAAAATAAATAAACTAAATAAGAATAAATAAAAACAACTTGTATGAATATTATTCATCTTTATTCTAGAAGTAATAATCATAATAATAGTCAAATTATAACGTTTAACGTAGTGAATATAACGTTTAAAAAAGTATATAAACATACTTAATGGTATTTATAGTAAGTATATAATTAAGGTAAGGTAAGTACTCCTATTAGTAATATATACAATTAACGTATATACTACAATTAAGAGCTAGGTTCTAGGTATAACTACATTCATTAATTAAAGCTGAAAAGTAGCGCTTACCGAAAACATATTATCAGTATGGTGACATATTTAAAAAAAATTCGGCCGACCTTTTCCACTTAAATCTTAAGAAATGGATTTTTCATAAAATGCTTTTTCATAATAACCGACCGAGAGAACGTCACTCGGAAAAAAGAGTCGCAGAAAGGGGTGTGACACCATTCGTTTCCCTAAGCCCATTTTGGATCTTATTTATAAGTAATATTAAAAATAACTCTCACCTCAAAGCAATAGACTGCAACAGCAAAAAAGAAAGGAAAGCCCTGAATTGAAAATTCTTTTGGTCTCAGCCTGAAATGGCAAAAATAAACAAAACCTAAAATTTGGACTAAAATTCTGGACTAAAATTTTTAAACAAAACTAATTTTAACAATAAAATGACAAAATCCTCAAAAAATATTCAGGACCGAGAAGTGAAACTATGATCTAATGCCTTGTCTAAAGGCTAATAATTCTAATATGGTCAGAAACTGCCTCAAACGCATTAAAAGGATTAGATTACTTCCTGCTCGTCTACAAAAAAAGCTCGGTTTCACAGTTGAAATATCAAAAATAATTCCATTTCCAATTCCCAAAGTTCGTTAATCCCCCAGCTAATACAACCCTTTCGTGCCCAAAGCATCATGGGAGATACCACATGATGAACTATATCTGGGGCTATGCAACTTGACTAGTGTATTCTAGCGACAGTACCTTTTGAACTGTTTTTATGGGGAATTGTAGGTCCTCGCATTTCGCCGGCAATTTTTACTCCTGCTGCCACTCAGTGAAGCCTATGCTTAATTAAGCAATGTGCAAATTTGACTTTTTTCATTGCAAAAGTAGTATTTTCTTTAGGGCCACATTATTAACTCCGGCCGTCTGCGTTTTGTGCATCAAACAGCGTATAACGCAGTTTATTTCTAGCATTCAACTATGGCAGGCGCACAGTGTTGCTGTGTTGATACTCTAGGGTGAGGTACACACATTATGCCTGAGCGATGGCGCAAATTTTTACAAATTCTCAAATTTGAGCGCTTATAAATCAAAAACGGTGCGTCCTAGACCCTTAAGGTGGTAGTAACGATTTCGACGATATAACTTTGAAGCACGTTTTTGTCGCAATTTTGAAACTCACAGCAAAACCGCAATAATTTTTGTAAACTAGACTAAAATTGTGATGTTGGTTTTTTTTTATTTGTCAAAATTCTTAGTTTGAGGCTAGCTACTAAATTGGCTTACTAAACAGTAAGCCAACGTGGTAGCTAGTCTTATCTTGTACATTTTGAACTGAATAAAATATTATTTGTGTACATTTTGATCTAGTTTCATAAAATTATGGTTACTTTTAGACTAGTTTACTATTCGCTTCGAAAAAAAGATTTCTCTAATTTCTAATGTAAGAAATCGTCGAAATCGTTACTACCACCTTAAACGACTGAATTATCTTTTGTTCACCATTTATTTCTCTATCGAATGATGGTTTCGCGAAGTCTCTAAGACGCACGTAGCTCGAGCAGTGTTAAAAAAACTAGAAGGTGTCAGAATGAGGCTGTCTAGCCAGTGATACTCCGGGCATTAAAGGGCTAAAGTAAAAGCCAAAAAAATTAAATGGCTCACCTTTTTACAAGATGAATATGTTCCAAGTCAAACCAAAGTACCACAGCAAAGGCCAATAGATTGGAAAGTTGCGCAAATAAACTGAAAAAATTATCTTTATCCATATAAAAAACTTTAAAAAACTGCAGCAATACATTTCTTAAAAAATGCTTCTACCAGTCATCCAAAAACCCCTTGATTAAATTTTAAACTTTCAAACAAATTATATACATATACATCCCTTTTTTACATTTCATAAAATTACAACACAAAATGTCACTATTTTTCGGTTCCCCTTAGATAGAAGAATCCAAATCTAATTTACTTATCGTTAACCAAAACTTTTTTGAGCAGCACGTACGTAAACACATGCGCTTGAGGACCAAGTTTGTATCAGCAAGAAAAGAAAAATCATTAAATTTGATTTATTGGAAGTTACTCAGAGCGCCCCCTTAAAACGTGGCGCTTTGGGTTGAAACAGTTAAAAATCGTTTATGTCGAACAGTTTTTAAAGTTGAAAAACATTCATAAGGAATCCAAAAGCAAAATGCAGCTGGTCAAAAGGTTAGACTTGACATGTTAAAAATTTTACTTTTACGTAATTTTTGTGCACTGTAACGGAGGTCACAACTAAATCAATCAAAAATACGCTGCATTCTCTACTCGCAAAACGTACTTGTTCAAAAAAATCCTGCCCGCTTAGCCTAAGAGAATTTTTAGCTTAGCTTAGCCTTCTGTCCCACTCCCAACTGCTCTTGAAGGGGCGCTCCGGGAATCGGCGGTTACATCGAAAATTGGCGAAAAAGTTGGCAAATGTCAAACTTTACTATACATATATGTAGTATGGCACAAAAGAACACTGGAGGCAAAATTTCAAATCACGTGATCATGTCACGTGACTCCCAGAGCACCAAACGTGAGTGAATTTTCGGCAAACGATAACTCTGCTTATACTTTGCGTATAGTCACACTTTATAAACCAAAAATGTAGCTCATGTGCTTCTCTAGTTGAACATTATTTTGGTTTTTAATATTTATGTCGGATTTGGATGAAAAATGTCATTATGTGTTTTCGAAGTTGAACTCTGCGCAATAAAATTCATATAAAAAAATTTCTAAGCCTTATTTAAAAAAACTTTCGAAAATTGTTCAACTGCGCAGTGCCTCACACTCTATAATTGTGCAAAACTTTGTGGAAAAATATCTTACCAGCCTTTTATCAGTGGGATGCCGAAAAAATGGTTTTGTATTCACACAGCCTATATTTGAGTCTGCTGCTTCTGAAAATGGTTTCTTGTGCGATTTTTTTGCACCAAACGCAATAAAATTGTTTTAATTTTTCATTACGACTAATAAAACTTACGTATCGTCTGTTTGGAAAACCTCAAAAAGCGTTGATGCACTGGCTCGCGACCGGGGGGGGGGGGTGCGGAGCAACTGACTGTGAGCCACCGCCGATCAAAGGGGGTCTGGCGGGGACGGCAACTCTCGGACCTTTTTTGAGTTTGTAAATGTAACCATCGATGAACTACAATAGTGAATCTGCAGCAAGCACTTAAGGGGGCGCTCCGGGAATCAAGGATTTGGGCCGGATTTTTTAAAAACAGCCAAAATGACCTATCATTCTTGAAGAAAAGTTGCCCAAAATACTATTTCTGATGTTTTGACGCGCATATCTCCATTATAGCAAAAAATTTGGAAAAAATTGGACAATTTACTGATTTTATTCGACTTTTACACAAATTCAGCAAGTAAGCCAGTGCATCAACGCTTTTTGAGGTTTTGCAAACAGACGATACGTAGGTTTTATTAGTCGTAATGGAAAATTAAAACAATTTTATTGCGTTTTGTGCAATAAAATCGCACAAGAAACCATTTTCAGAAGCAGCAGACTCAAATATAGGCTGTGTGAATACAAAACCAATTTTTCGGCATTCGATTATAAAATGCTGGTAAGATATTTTTCCACAAAATTTTGCACAATTATAGCCTTAGGCTCTGCGCAGTTGAACAATTTTTTAGTTTTTTAAAATAAAGCTTAGAATTTTTTATATGAATTTTATTGCTCAGAGTTCGACTTCGAAAACACATAATGACATTTTTTATCCAAACCCGACATAAATGTTAAAAACCAAAATAATGTTCGACTAGAGAAGCACATAAGCAACATTTTGGTATATAAAGTGTGACTATACGCAAAGTATAAGCAGAGTTATCGTTTGCCGAAAATTCACTCACGTTTGGTGCCGTGGGAGTCACGTGACATAATCACGTAATTTGAAATTTTGCCTCTAGGGTTCTTTTGTGCCATACTACATATATGTGTAGTAAAGTTTGACATTTGACAACTTTTTCGCCAATTTTTGATGTAACCCCCGATTCCCGGAGCGCCCCCTTAACTTTGCGGGGGTCTGGGGGCGGCAGCTTTTTTGAAATTTTAAACATCGAAATTGCATTGAAAATTGCACTTTTTACATGAAATGAAGAAATGTAGTGGATCTACAGCTAGCATTTAGCAATGCGGCAGCCCCCAGAAGTTTTAGCTTTTTTGAGGTTTTAACCATCGACATTGCAATGAAAACTGCACTTTTTGAAGTAGCTTTTTTGAGGTTTTAACCATCTACATTTGCACTGACAACTGCACTTTTGACCTAAAATAAACAAAAATATATAATTTTAAAATATTAAACATTATTATTTAAGCTCATGGATCAAAAAATAGGCCCAAGGGCCTATGACCTACGTTATATACAGTCGAGCGGGGAACAAAAGTCACATCCATTTGGCGTAAAAGCCCGTTGTGTACAGCTGCGTACATAAGAGTTGGAGTGAATCTTTTTGTGCTATGGGCCAGCGTAGGCTATTTTATGGCTGCGTTCAAAAATTGGGGTTTTGCGATGATTTATCGTTGCAATATGCTTTTGCCAGGTGGCTTTTTCTGATCCGTCGTCAACAACGACCGTTTCTGATGTCTGTTGCAATTTTAGGGTTGAAAATAGACACACGAGACGCGGATACACTTGCCGTTAGCAGATCATTATTCAAAGTTCCAAATGGTCGACTGTGGCTAATTTTATTATACAGAAACTATAAATTGGCCGAAAATTGCTAATATGTGTCGTTTTTAGCGTTAAAATAGCAATTAAATGCATTTTTAACGTTTTAAAACAAAGAAAACTCATCCCCCCTCCCGAAATTTTTTGTGGCTACGCCACTGCAGATTGGTGTAATAATGCTTCAAAAATTAAAATTAACAAAAAGTGAAAAAATCGTAAAAAATATCATGTATGCAAAAAAATACAAACAAAAAAATACAAACATGTATGCAACAAAGCAAAAAATAGTATACTTTGTATTTAATTTTGTATTTGTTACCCTATCTAACTATACAAACATGTGAGACATTAATCAATTAGCACAGAATACGATAATAGACCTGGCATATATATAGGCATGCACAAAGAAAAAAGGTATCTAAGCCGAAAAAACATCAACAGAATGGAAAAAACTTGGAGATTTTTTAAATTTTGAAGGTAAAAAAATTTTTGATTTGTCAATTGTGGAGGTATCAGAAACACTTTTGTCAGCTTTTGAAGTTTCGGAAAGGGGGGGGGGGCTGCGACCCTCTAAGGGGGGGGGGCTCAAATCGCTAAGGGGTGGGGGGGCTGCAGGCCACCCAGCCCCCCCCCCTAAATACGCCACTGCTCAGTTGCACCCGACGAGCTTCGTCGTTTGCGAAAAGTGAGGAACGCTGGCCGGAAAGTGACGAACAAAAAATTTTCAACTTTTCACTTTTTTACATTGAAAGTGTGTTTTGGAGCACTTTTGGAAAATTTTTTTGTTCGTCATTTTCCGGCCACCGTTCGTCACTTTCCGGCCACCGTTCATCATTTTTCGCGAACGACGAAGCTCGTCGTACGCCGAAGAACAGGGCGCTTTTTTTGCACAGTACTGTACCTAAGAGCTGGATTTGACGTATACGGTATAAGTATATTTTATATTTACATAATATGACAAGATTCATGACAAGATGACAAGACAATAATGATAATGACAGATTCTTCATCATACTTCTCAATACTTCTCAAAAATGTAGTACAGCCTGTGGTAAGCATGGCCCAAGGCATAATTTTTTGATAAAAAGTGTCTGGGGCTGATTACAGCGGTTTTTGTCCGGGCGCCAAGGTCAAGACTAACGTCAACTTTTAGTAAGGGGGTCATGTGACCCATCAATCGAAAGCACTTTATCTCAACAATCGAATAATGAAATTCCCAAGTCGCTACGACCCGCATAACAAACGTTATGGGACTTTAAAGGAATTCACTTCATAGAACACTGTTATCATAATTAAATCGTAATTACTACATTACGAAACGTGTTCTTTTTCTCACATCCTTAAAGGCGCCATAACTGGCCTTTAGGAACTCGGACGGACACAAGAATGGTATCATTGGATTGCTGGCGTGCAGGGCTTTCGAAAGAGGGGTCACATGACCACCTGGCACTTCAGATGACCCCGAAATAAATATCTCAGGATGCGCTCACGTGACAGGGTCATATGACCCCTCATTTTAAAGCGCTCCTTAAATCTAAGCGATTGATGTCAATTTCATGGTTGTCCGTCATTTCTATTGTCTGCTATGGGCCTTTTAAAATCCAACCTTTGTGACTATTTAAAATCAGCCCATGTTGGATCAAATCTCTTTACATTTCAATTTGAACCCTTTTAACATTTCAATTTGAACCTTTTTTTAACCAATTTTTTTGAATTCAACAAATTTTAACATATTCAGATGCGCTGGACTTTTAGTTGTAAAACTAGTCTAAACTAGACGCACTAGTTTTGTATATAATTATATAATTAATATTATATATTAAATAATTAATTAATTATCAATTTATTATTAATTTTATATATAAATATTTCATGAATTGTATTTATATTAATATTAATGCTAAAAATAAATTCCATTATTAAAATAACGGTACTTATACCCAAATGATATGGCTTCACACTGACAGTGAAACGCAAAACAATCAACTAAGGATCAGACGCATTTCGCGAACACACTCGTGTTCACGTCCGCACAATCCGCACAATCACACGGAACAAAATACACACCAACGCACACACAACCTGCACCAAGCTAAACGTTGGATTTCAGTGCTGTAAAGAAGCCTGCTGCAAAAGTCATTCACAGGCATCATCATATAATTAGATACACACGCACACACACTTATTGTTAATTTCATCACACAGCCTTACGTTTCAATCTAGGGGCATCATAAGAACCTGTTGCGGTGTGCCGTAACAGGAAAAACCTGCTAAAAAGCATCAAAAATAACTTTGCTGCATTAAAATACCCCAACCAGCTCTATATTTTAAAGATTTTGCTGCTATAGCTCGAAATTTGAACGGAAACTTACTTGTTTTGTAACGCTTCAATTATTCTGGCCTGGGTAGCTTTAGAAAAAGGTTAGTAACTTTTCGAAACCTGAACCGATTTACAAAATTTTTTCAGCATTTCGTAGCTTAGAGGTTACTGTTTTAGTGGTAGCAGTAGGTTTTTATTTGATAAAGTATTTCTAGTTAAATTCAATTTTGCGCAAAAAATTTCATGTAAAGCTTATTTTTTAGACAAAGTTTGATTTCCAGCTAAAGCTTACATTTTACCAACTTCTAACCTAATTTATTCGAAAGATCGTTAATTTTGACCCCCCTTAGGTTTGGAGATATAGGGGGACTCCAAATCATTAGTCGAAAAAATGTCGTTTTTCCGACTTATTCTACCCTAAGGGTTTTAACACCAAAAATTTCACTTTAGATTTTTATTGAAATTGGCGACAGCTATTTTGGGGGCTAGAGATCAGATTGGGGATGGGGGTTCTATATTTTTATTAAAAGATGGTGTAGGAAGCGTTTTAGGGACAAAAATAATTTTTCCCTAACCGCCAAATCTTGACTAATGTGTACAATATTTTAGAATCAAAAGAAGGGTACTTCGCTCCCGTTCCTTCCCAAAAATTGGCCACATTTTTCAGAAGCATCTCATTGTTGACCAAATTTAAACGGTGAAGTAATTAAAAATTTAGTACAGTACTGCGCGTAGAAAAGTTCCCTGTTTGTCAGCGTACGGGTACGACGAGCTTCATCCCTCGCGAAAAGTGACAAAGCTTCGCAAAAAGTGACGAACGGTGGCCGACAAGTGACGAACAAAAATTTTCAATTTTTAACTTTACATTGAAAACGTGTTTTGGAGCACTTTTTTAGAAATTTTTGTTCGTCAGTTTCTGGCCAACCTTGCTCCCTTTTCGCGACGGATGAAGCACGTCGTACGCCGACGATCATGAAACTTTTTATGCACAGTACTGTAAGCCCTAGCCTAAGCTTACGCCCGAGGCCAAACCTTACTAAGCCTAGCCTGAGCCAAAAATAGTTTGAGACAAGTGCTGCAAACAGACAAAAGTTTTTTCATTCTGTCATTGAGCTCTCTTTCCTGCAAGGCTCAACACGTGTGTGTGCGTGTGCGCTTTCAAAAACACTCAAATTAAGCCTTTGGTTATAATTTCGACTTAGTTCCAGCTCCCAAGGTCATTATCGGGCTATTTTTGGGCTTAGGCTTACTTTTATAAATTTGAAGTGTATATGTTTATGGGATGAGCCTTGCAGGAAGGAAAGGCACGTATTTTATTCACGAATGTCTAAGGACAGCCTTTGTCACCCAACTAAAAATGTCTATAGGTAATTATGAAAATACTTGGTCGATTGTAATAATTTCACATTCACCGTGTTCAGAAATGCAGATTCTATCATGTGAGCACTATACAGTACTGCGCGTAAAAAAGTTCCCTGTTCGCCGGCATACAACGAGCTTCGTCGTTCGCAAAAAGTGAGGAACGGTGGCCGGAAAGTGACGAACAAAAAAATTTTCAATTTTTCACTTTTTTACATTTAAAATGTGTTTTGGAGCACTTTTTGAAAAATTATTTGTTCGTTACTTTTCGCGAACGACGTACGCCGACGAACAGGGAACTTTTTTTGCACAGTACTGTAGTTTGTACTAAATACTTGTATTTTTGTGGAAAAATAGCTGTCTTAGTCACTTTCTAGCTAGAATTTTTGACAAAGCGGAATTTTTGACAAAATTGATACTATTTGAAAGAAAGAAAAAAAAGAATTTACTGCAGTCAGACAAGTAGACTAAACACATAGTTATCAAAAAATACAGAACAGTTAAGAAATAAGTAATCAAAGTAGCTGACACAGTGGGTTAGAGCTGGGCCGAATTCGGCTGCAGTGCTCTACCCCTTACAGAGTCGTTGAATTTGAACTTTTTCAAATGAGCTTTAAAACAAGATACGTTAGTCGAATCAACAATTTCATTTGGGAGACTGTTCCAAATTTCAACGGTGCGAACCGAGAAAAAGAAATTACGAATATTCAAGTTTGGTCGCGTTTGATACAATTTCCAGCGATGACCTCTCGTACAGTGTGTAGTTGAATATGAAAAAAAATCGTTAAAATTAAGATCAACAAAGCCATGAATTATCTTGTAAACCATAATCATATCTCGTGCGATTCTTCTACTTTCTAGTGATTCTAGACCCAATTTTCTCAAACGATCAGGATAAGCTAAATTTGAGGAGCTGGGAATCTTTCGGGTGAAAAAACGTTGGACGCTTTCGATAGCATCTATATCTTTAAGTAGATACGGGTTCCAAATTTCAGTAGCATATTCTAATTTAGGCCGTACAAAAGTTTTGAACATTTTCAACAGAAAAGAAGATGATCGATTTATAAAGACTTTAAAAATCAGATGAGCAGTAGTCATAGCTTTTTTAACAACAGTGGCACTATGCAGAGAAAAATTCATCTCACGTGTCATCAACACTCCTAAATCATTAATTGAGTCCGCGGGAGCAATAGCGATGTCGCCTATTTTATAACTAAATTGGGTGTTTGCATAACCCAAATGAAGAACACAACATTTATGGATTGCTAAGTTCAACTGCATTATTTCGGCCCATTTGTAAATTGAATTTAAGTCCGTTTGAAGAGCAATGGGGTTTAAATTTTTTGGAAAGGAAAAATAAATCTTAGAATCATCTGCATAAAGTTGAACTGCGCTATTGCGTACAACATTAACCAAATCATCTATGTATACAGTAAAAAGAATCGGTCCCAGCAGGCTGCCTTGCGGAACGCCAGAAATTACATTACATAAATCAGAAGTCGAATCATCAATACAAACAAATTGCTTCCGATTATATAAGTAATTTTCTACCCATGACAAAACAAAACCATCAATACCTTTATGCTGTAATTTAGTTAATAATTTCGAGTGAATGACCGAATCGAAATCTTTTGCAATATCTAAATATATAATATCGACACAATTGCAATTATCAATCGCAGCTGTCCATTCATTACAACAATTGAGTAATTGAGTAATAGTTGATCGTTTTGATCTAAAACCATGTTGACAGTTTGAAATAAGGTTATTAGTGTGAAGATGAGTTTCAATTTTAGATCGTATAATGGCTTCTAACGGTTTGCTCATGCTGCATAATAGACTTATTGGACGATAGTTAGACATTAGTGAGAATTTCCCCTTTTTATGAAGTGGAATAACTTTGGCTATTTTCCACTGGTCAGGAACTGTACCTGCATTTATAGATAAATTATATAAACAAGTTAAGGGAATAATCAAAGAGTCACACAAATTTTTAAACAAAGACTGTGGCAAATCATCAATTCCAGATGAATGTTTCAAAGCCATATTTTTAATGCTGTCTAAAACATCAAACTCAGTAACTGGTATATTTTCTAATTTTGGAGTTTCAGACGGCAATAAATTAAGTGGCCTTGTATCGTCATTGACAAATACTGAGCTAAAGTAACCATTAAAAATGTTGGCTTTTTCTTTATCATCGGTTATAGGAGAATTATTAACAACTAAGCAAGGAATATTACTTTTTTGAGTTAAACGCGAGTTTACAAACTTCCAAAAACTGGCAGTTGACCCTGAATTCAAAATAGAAGTTTCTGTTTTTAATAAATCATTTCTTTTTGACTGACGTGCATCGCGAGCAGCTTTAAGCCAGATTTTGTGATTTTCTACAGTCATACACTTTTTGTATCTGGCGTGGAGAAGTTTTTGCTTCTTATGCAACTTCAAACTAAAGACAGATTAGTTGCTTGAACCATATGAAGAGCATAAGGGCACAAAACGTCTTACGCCATCTTGTATGACATTATCCAAAAAGCAGTAAAACTCTTTAGTATCTGTGATCTGAGTCGACATAGTCAGCCAGTCAAAGTTAGACAAATATCTATGAAAAGCATCAAAATCAGTTTTTTGAAAATTTCTAAATTTTCGAGCAAATTTAATACGATTACAACAACGAAAAGGTCCCAGAATACAGTAAATACCAAAGTGATCTGTTACCGTGAAAGGCGAAATTGTTTCGGTTTTTTTGCACAATATTTGATTCGTTACAGAACAAAAGATCTAAAATGCTACCACTTTTGTGAGTAGTTTCCAAAACATACTGTTCCAAAGCGTTTTCTAGGCAAAAATTTATTTTGAACTTTTAACATGTAATGTTTCTATTATGTGTGAGCGTGTGTGAACTGGCCCAGGCTGCCAGCCAGCTAGCTTCGGTTTGTTAATGCTAGCTAGCTTACTGTAGGGCCGAAATTACCAAATTAGTAGTTTTTACAGTTTTTAAAGCTGTACAATTGTTTTTTAAACATAAATTGTTTCTTAAATGACGCTTCAATTATCAAAAACTGGTAATTAATTTAATTTTTTCAGAATTATTTAAAACAAGCAGCAATAAAAAAGCAAAAGTGGTCCCAAAACTAAACCCACTTTGCCGGTAGTTTCAAAAATAGTTGATGACACCTTTCTAGCCAGAAAATTTCGTATTTTGGCATAATAGTTTTATTGGTACCTACATATATAATTGAGTAAGTGTGTTTATCATAGTGTCGTTTAATCTGTAATCCTGATTTTCAATTAGCTGCTGCACAAAACTTCGTCAATCAGAGAACAATTTTTGGTGTGTGAGCTAGACTAGAAGACACAAACAGACTGCATTACAAATTAGAGTCTGCCTGCACTGGCTTACAGACGACATACGAAAGGTATGAACCAAGCTTGAGACATGTCAGACCATGGTGCTAATTTATACATCATCTATGCACCGCGTTTGTTTCTGAAAAGATCCTAATTGCTACACACAACAGGCATACGTTCGTTTTTGCTAAACTCTGCGGTGGGTTGGATTGTCGGAATTTGTTCTCGATCGAATTTGAAGTTTGGTAAATTCAAGACATATGCACACATATTAAGCTGAGGAAATCTGGGAAAAGCCGTCAACCGAGAGGGGGCTCTAAGCTGTTTTTCTAATTGGAAAACAAAATGTAGAGATGGATCGAGAGCACGAATCAGGTTACGTGTGTGTAAGACTGTGCAAGTGCAATCATTTATTGTTATATATTGGATGTGGGTCCAAGCTGTAGAAAGCTTTCTGCCTTCCCATGAGGTTGGCCAACCCTATCATTGCAGGTAAATCAGGAAATTGTGCGTGTGGGTTGAAAAAGAAATGTTACTTGGATGACAAAGGATAAGATTTTAAATATGGTATCGGTTTTGATCAAATTTTGTCGTTTAATCCTTGCGTCGTTCAAAAGAACGCATAACGGCTTTATATAAAAGAATAATAGCTGAGGCTACAAGACTTAAGGGTTGTTGTGCAGTGTTTAGCATTCTCCAAGCCAACACATGAGTCCCAGGCTCTATCCTCTACACCTTTTGATTTTCTTTAACTTAAAAAAATATGGAAATCTTTTTTTCAACATATGTATTATTATTTAACTTTATTTGACGTAAAATTCACAAACAGTTTTGCAAAAAAACTGAAAAAGTGTCTGAAAGTTGAAAAAATGTTTGCGACAGGTTCAACTTCTAATGAAGGGATTTCTTCCAGTTGATGTCTATTCTGCCGATTATATGTTGCACTGAAAATTCTACTGTTGGTCATGAGTGCAATGCTGCTGTGCCAGCGGATCAAAACTCAATAAATTTTGCATAAAATTGCTGCTTGTTACACAAAAAATTATTTTTATTGCCAGATATGCAAACAATTTGCACACAATTTTCAGAAGCATCAGACTGAAATATATGCAGTGTGAATACGCAATCAATTATTTGGCATTCGATTACAAAATAATGGCACGGTGTTTTTGTTCAAAAATTTGCACAATAATAGCCATAAACACGACGCAGCTGAACATTTTTGATATTAATTTATTTATTTTAAAATAAACTTTATTGAAAGTTTTATTTTAGTTTTCTTGCTCAGAATTCGACTTCAAAAACACATGATGGCAATTTTTTCCAAACCCAACAGGATAGTTGTAACAAGCAGCCCCTAAAAGGAGCAACGTTCTAACCCAGAGATCAACCATTGACATGACAGAGACGTAACAAACGTGAAAAAATATCATCAGACTATCGGAGCCGACGGCGATGGTATTTAATTGGTGTTAAACTAAAATCTGACCAAAAATGCTCGATCCTGAGACAAACAGGAACACGCGATTTCATTACGTAAAAAGCGAATTGCAAGCGTCAAGCAAGACCAAGGGCCAATTCCGAAAATGGATTAACCGGATTATATTAAAATTTGTTTGCCTAATAACTTATCTCGGTGTTGACGTAGACTTATATATATAATTTTGTGCACAAGCGGCAGGTGCTACAAATAATTTTTATACCAACTTTCGCATGAGTTGATCAACTTTGTCATGAGTTATTGGCAAAACAAATAACAAATCGACAAATGACAAATTTGTTATTGACAAATTTTAATCTATTCCGTTTAATCCAGTTTAGGAATTGTCCCCAAGTGTACAGCAAGTAGTCACAAACATCACGTCACCTGTTTTGTCTCAGAGTTCTAGCAGTTGCTGATCAGACTTTAGCATGTGGAACACTTCTTCAGCTATGTCCCACTGTAGCTAGGTATGTACTTCATTAAAGAGGCTTTTAGGCTGGATTCATGCTCACCGCCGTATGTCCGTTCAACCGGAAAAATTACAAAATAATCACGCCACGAACAGTAATACTATCAGATAAAGTGTTATAGTGATATATTGTTTTTCTAAATTTTGCCGGCTGAATGGACATACAGCAGCTAGTATGAATGGAACAGAACTAGTTGTTTGATAATTAAGCCTGAACAACTAAAATCTAGCTACTGCCCTAGCTTGGTATATATGAATTTCTGCTAAGTGATTGAATCGCAGAGAACAGCAAAAGGCCTGGGTCCATTCCTTTACTGAACTGTGGACTAACGACACTAACGAATAATAATGAATTTTAGTCCAATTAAGCTGTTTAAACCCGCGCTTAAAACTCCTATTCCACAATCTCCGGCCTAAACAGACTTGACTCAAGTTAACCGGCTGATTTATGTATTTTCAGTCGTCTCGGACTACAACTAATTCCAGTCTATTTTATCTGGCAAAAGGCTGGGCCTTTAGACATGTTTGGCATGTGAATCTCAAGAAAGTTTGCAGATATAAGACTTTAGCTGACGGACCTGTCGTCGAAAGCCTGGCAAGCCAAACCAAATTTCAACAGAAAAGTATTGACACGACTTTACATAATAATCTTAATTATCCGATATAAGAAGCATTCCAGTTTGCATTTAGGTTTCGCCATAAGTGTGTTTTCTCTCTTTGCTTGTTGTACTTATAAATAAAATCCGTACATAGGTGATAGGAAAGAATGCTCTGTTATGGCTAATCGACAGGAGTAATTTCCAGTAAATTAATTTGATTACCAGAAAATACGCAATCCATTATATACATCTTAGAAATAACGTTGAGATACTACTCTGCCTACCACTCACCAACTTGCAAGAATGTCTTATTAAAATGAATGGTCAGTGACGTTTGCTCATTTGCATATTTTGCCAATTCGATATGCAAATGAACTATCCACATGCACGTCTCATCTAACAAAATTATGCAAAGGGGGGGGGCAGGCAAAACTAAGTTGTGAAAAAGTGCTTAGAAAAAATATTTGGACCTATGAAAATTGAAAACTTGAGTTAATTCATCTACTAGTATATAGCTTGTAGCTAAAATTTCAGTCAATTTAAGGTTAATTTACTGCGATAGTTTTGACGACCCCCACATTCAACAAAAAAAGCAAAGTCGGCAGCAGGGGCTAGGATTACATGTAAATCATAGGCTGCACACAACGTACCAATCCATTTTAACGTTACTAGAGCTAAAAGCTATGACAAATGTTCCACCTCTAGGTGGAACAAAAATCACAATAGTGTTAAGTTGAGAGCCACAAAAGCTACAATTGGATATATAAAACAAACGATGCAAACGATAGGACATCATTGAAGCTATAAGCGATACTCATAAATTGATAGCGCTTATAGCACATGACCATGTAGTTATTTGCGCTACTTAGGCGCTATTTTTTGTTATTTGATTGTGTATGGAAAGTATGACTCCTTCTATATATTCGATAAACAAGAGGAAGTTTAGTGTGATTTTCAAGTTTGATTTTTGTACTGATCTGATCGGCGATATAGAAAAATAGCGCAAGTGACAATAACGTTTGTGACTGGCCGGTAAAGGCGGCGCCGGCCGGCCACATTCGATCGTTTGAAAAAATTAGGCCGACATAATAGTGTGACAGGCGAAATTAAGCCAAACTGACACCTTGCATTTTTATGAATATAGGTATTCTTTCTAAAATTTCTGCCGAGTCGGCCGGTCGGTTGGCCGAACTTCACCGCCGGCCGGCGGCTGACGCGGCTGGTCACAAACATTAAAGGACAATGACTCCGTTCGATTTAATTTGTAAAATTTTACAACTTTTTTGATAGTGAATATAAACTGTTATAAATATAAGGACGGTGTAATGAGCTAACCTTATTAGATGTTAGTAGTAGTCACGTGATGTGACTAGTGAGCCAGCTCAGTTGATACAAATATCGTAACTTATGTAGCTGTGCTGGCCGGTTAGCTCGGTGCTTAAAGCGGAGTATCTCCTGATCTATGACTGGTCTGGTCACGAAGTCCTGCCGATTCAGCCAAGATGTGAACCATTACAAACAGATTTAAGGATCAATGAATAATTATAACTTTCTTGAAAGTTTCTGCGCGCCATTTCCAAGTTACAAAAAAATGAGGGCGGCATGCGGTTAATGTTAAACTGACATCACGCCGTGTTTTGACATCAAGCTCCACTGACCATTATTCTGAATCTAGTGGTCGAAAATATTGTCAATAAATCCCTGAACGACCATGTGGACAACCGTTTCACGGCAGAACACTTTGTAGCCAACTTCGGCTAATCGGCTGTAGGCGGCAGTCCAAAATTTGCATTCGTCAGTCGTCATCCTCTGGCCTATTTTTTTGTGATTCCATAAGTGATTGCTCAATGAGTGTAAATAGCAAGCTGTAATTCAGTGTTAATTTTTCCTGCTGCGCCACAGCGCAGCAGGCTTCTTTAGAATGAGATGTTCGGAGTAACAACGTGTAACTTAGAGTGAGTTGTGTGTGCGTCTGTGTGCGCTTTGATCAGTGCGTTTGTGCGGGTGTAGGTGAACGTAAGTGTGTTCTAGAATTGCTTCTGTTCACCAGCTCTTCTCATTGTATGTTTGTGGTGACAACGTACGTACGTAAGTACACACACAAGGGCTCATTTGCATATCTCACGTGAACGTGAGTCTATCTAGACAAAATTAAACTGTATGCAATTGTTATTAAAGTGATACAGGAACACACACGTACTAACGCACAATGTAGCCACTTTGCGTACACATTATTGACTTCGTGATTGTTTAATAAACATAATACATTTTGCTCAAATCTGAGAGTCTGAAATTATACAATCTCACTTTGATTTTTTAATGCTCACATAGTTTAAAATTGTTCATTTTCTCTCAGTCAAGAAAAACCGCGCGATAAAAGTAAAATGGACTTTATCACAGGTGCAGTTTTAAAAGCATGTGGCTTTACTATATAATGGAAAGTTCGTAGGCTCAGAACCAGAAGTCACAATGCACTGTGGCTGTGGCAAGCACGAATTGCTAAACATTCATAGTTACAAGACAAATTGTAAGCTAACGAGACAGCCACTTCTTATAGATGATGTTTCTTTATAAAAAAATTTCGCAAGCCTATCCGCGTCGGTGGCTATTCGTGCCGCATGCTGGGCTGGATAAATATATGAAATTTTTTCAAAAAAGAACCTTCAGTACTATATTCGAACTATAACATATATTACCACTCCGCATGTGCCAATACATAACAGTACTGATGTGCAAGACATAAAAAAGTAGCGAAAAACTTAACAATTACGTCAATACGTCACATTAACAAAAATTTTGGGGTGAATATTACAGTCCTTGCTTACAAAAATTTGCTTTTGTCTCTGTTTCAACAAATATTCACGTTTCCATTGGATTGAAAATTTAAGTTAAAAAATTTAAGAAAACCCTACTTTGTCCGATTAGCCGTTTTTGTTTGTTTTTGCGTGAAACTTTCTAATATCTCGCAAATTGAGCAACGCCGATGGTCCGGCTTCGCCAGCAAAAAGATTTTCCATACAAATGTTTATCTGCTGCGCAGCAGGTTTTGGTTCACGGAGTGAAATATTTCCAGGCCCCTTTTGCATTAGTCTTTGCTTGTTTTTCAGAGTTGCAGCCATGTCACGTTAAGTTTGTCGAGCGTGTAATGATTAAGATTATCAACACAGACAATAGGAAACCAATTATAGGGCTGTCGATCATGCGAAAGTCGAGCAATAAATGATTAATGTAAACATTGGCTGCTAAAAAAATTTATTCTATTTTTATTGAGCATATGAAACTCAAGCAAACGAAGGTCGTGCAGTCAATCAATGAAAATACTACTGTTGCAAGAAGAAAAAACTTTTACTGCAGCATTGGTTTTGTTTTGTGGCAGTTGGTCAAAAATTAGCCATAAAATACACAGATCTATACTTATTGAAAAAATATTAGATGTTCAGCTGACTGAAATAAGCAAGGCAAGCTATATAGCCCCCGATTTTGCATACATCACGTTCTGGGCCGATTTGTGTTCCATTCCTGCGCTGCCCCATTGCTGCGCTGATTTAATTGGACTATGATTCAATTGATTCTGATTCAATTAACAGACATTTCCATTCCTTCGCTGGGCACGTGTTTATACTAACAACAGCTGGTCCATTCCTGCGCCAATAGTATATAAACTTATTGCGTGTCAACTCGTATTAGTTCATAAAGTTAGTTAAACTTAGACTTATTCAATGAGATAAAATGTTATTTAAAAAGTCATGTGACTAGGTAATCAAATGATACTATAACAAATTGAAAGTCATATTATTTACTAATCATTAACTTTGTCACCGCATTTTTTCAAACAAAAAAACATAAGTCAGTTCATTAAGCGAGCTAATAATACACTGATTTTCATACTTAGTTAAGCCAAAACGGGGCTTTCCAAAGTGTTCCATCATAAACAATATCCTGACTAATCCATATAGGTATTATATAGTTCCTCAATGTGTGCGGTATTTTTACTAAATTTAGATCTATGACCCCAATTAAGTATTTGGTAAGTCGGTCCTATTGTTTCGAGTTTTGACACCTGCACTCTGTATGTAACTTGAGGTCACGCTTTACTTTATTGATTCGGTTTCGTTATAGCACAAATCTAAACAAACTGGCAAGAAAAAGGTCTCGTTGTAGCACAAGTTACTTTATAGCACACTGAAGACCCATTATAGCACGACCGAGTCTCGTTATAGCACAGCCAAGTCTCGTCATAGCGCGACAACCCATTATAGCACAACTAATTCATTTATAGCAATTTTGTATTTTTCCTGTTGTGCCACAGCACAACAGGTCTCAAATTTTGATTTCTGGCGGAATACACAGGGCTTGCAGGGCAATGTAAGTCTGTGTGTTAGCTTACTTTGCATTTTAGAGCAATTGTGCGTGCGCCACATCATTGCCTAGTGTAAAAATTACACAGTGAGCAGTGGAAAGTTTACGTGTGCGTTTGTTTAATGCATGTGTGTCACGTAGCGCGCGTGCGTCACATTCCTGATAGTACCTACAGTGTCTGTGATACGACAGAGATCACGCTGAGTCCAATAAAACTTACGTGATTCTGTATATACAGTAAAGACTTCGATACTGTAATATTTCAGCGATGCAGAGTGCAGATGCATTACCTACAGATACTTTAGTGTATGTTTGGTTGATGCCTTTTCAGAAACTGACTACATCCAGGTCAAAGTTGGAGCACTTATTGTTGGTGTGGAACTGTGGATCAGCACGAGACATTAGGAACTGAGTTCACAGTTTCATTCATCAACAGACACAGTTCTTGACTTTAGCATTAGAATGTTTTTATAATACACAAATTATTTTCTTGGAGAGACTTTCAGTTTGTTTTTACGCAATTTGTTGGAAGATAAAAATGCTTTCACCCTTTTGCATACACAGTTGACTGAAAAAACACTACTGTATCACTCTTTTGCACAATTTAGAGTAAAATAATTATTTGCTGCACAACAGGTTTTAGCTGACCCACTGGTCAGCTTACTTGAAAGTAATGCTTAATACTTACTGAAGGTTTTGCCGCAGATTTGGCTTGTTAGTATTTTGTATCGGAATTTTAGTTTCGTAATATATATGCAGAAGGTATCACAGTCGTTCGTAAAGCATCTTTTCTCACTCATTCATTAATGATGCATAAATTTTATTGTCAGGGTTGTAAAACAGCATGAATTCCATCATTGCTGACCTTTGACCTCAGTGTCAAAACTCAAGTGTCTAATTCATTAAATGGCGTAGTTCCAGTGGGACCCACGTGGACTACAACCCAGATAGACCACAGAATTAACCAGATACACTACACCCAGACCCAACGAGCTTCATTTTTCCAACCCACATAGAATACTTCCCACATAGACTACAACCCAGATAAACAACAGAATTACCCAGATAGAGTACAACTAAAACAAACACGCTTTGAGTTTACTACGCGGTACCTGAAATTCAGAATACGAATTAAGGGGGTAGTGTCGCGAAAGCAGTCGATTTTGCGCAACTACAAAACTTTTTCAGTGAAAGATAGGTCATTGTTTTTTATACATTCTGAAAATATGTTTCAAGGCAAATATTTTAGTCTTGAATAATAGTAATAAATAATAGTAATTGAATAATAGTTTAATAAGGCAAGTTTCAGCAAAATTAATGCAGCATACAGTTAGCAGTGAAGTCGCAAATTCGGAAAATTGACGATAACCTATTCACATTCGATAATTTCGTCAACATTAAAAAACTTTCTCTTCAGATTCTTTACACAAACTAAAAGCACATATGCTCTAGTTTATGCACACAAAATTTACTGCAAATTTCTTGAGTGGTTGATGAGTAATACCTGTTTGAACTGTGAAACTGTGCCTAAACTGTGAAGGACTCACAACAATAATGATAAATTGTGAAAAATTTAGACACTTATTTTAAAATTAAAAGAAAAACGTACCTTTGTTTTTCATTTTTCTTATTTGTTGCAAAAAATTGTGCGTAAAAACTAAAAACATTACATGTACCTCACAAGCTGGCCAATCTGATATCTTGCTTAATTTTTTGAACTTTTATGTCTCTATTGTATGATGTCTGGCTCACAAATGGTCATTGGTTCAAAATATTGGTAGATATTGGTAGTCTAGTGTCTGGCAGTATTTATTTGACACCACATGGCATCTTACTAGTTTCACAGTGAACGTACAATTTCAAAGCAAAATTCTCTTTTTGCAACCTATGAGCAAAACTGCTTTGGCGACACTACCACCTTAACCAGATAGATTAATGTATCAAAGTCAGTGCAATTTGGAAATGTCCATTTAATTGACCAGTGACCACTGATTAAGTGACGGATTGGTTCCTTTGTGTTTAAACGAACAGTGATCACTGATTAAGTGACGGATTGGTTCCTTTGTGTTCAAACGAACAGTGTGCAAGTCGGTATGGAGACCATTTTAAGAAAGTGTAAAACAGTTAACCTATCAACAGTTAGGGCAAAGGTCAACTGCGCAAAAATGTGTGTATACTATGTAATTTCGTATTCTATGTATAATATGAATATGAGTATAAATTCTCGTATAATATGAATTTCAGGCAGATAAGTCGTAGTAATTGCACTGACTTTGAGAAGGTAGATAAGTCGTAGTAATTGCACTGACTTTGAGAAATTAGTCTATCTGGTTAATTCTGTGGTCTATCTGGGTTGCAGTCTATGTGGGTTGTATTCTATGTGGGTTGGAAAAATGAAGCTCGTTGAATGTAGTCTATCTGGCTAATTCTGTGGTCTATCTGGGTTGTAGTCAAGCTGGCTGTTCAGTGTTCACCCATAAAATAAGCATTGAACATTGGTGGTAACATTAACAGATATACGAGGCGCTAAAATTCCTTGGATTCATTCCGCAGTAATGCTTCGTCTATAATGGCTGCTGATTCTGGTCTTGCCACTTATGGTTGTATTCTACTTGTATATACTTATTATACTTATATTCTAAGTACGGCAACGTAGGTATAATTGTTTGGAACAGGACCAACCGCCCGAATTCTGTGTAAACTTTTTATATTGTATTTAAATTTAGTAGAAGTTTGACTACACATATTCGAATTATATTTCATAATTTCAGTTTCATAGTGTTCTTGTATTAATAATGACCAGATGATTAATATTAACAAGGTAAAATGTTTCTTCTATAAATTTCGGTAAAATGTATTTTATTGTTTTTATTTTAATGATCTGCAGGACAAGATTTCCATTGACTGTGAAATCTCATTTTGATGCTGTTCAATTTTTAATTGGTTAATACAGAATTTATTCAAATGACATGCGTGTTTAACTTATGAATGTAGCGTGCAAGTTCTAAGTAGGTAGCTTTAAGTCAATACTTTGTAGTTGTGCTATTCCGAGACTCGGCTGTGATTATAACGAGCCTAGGTTTTTTTTTTATATCTGCCCATAAGGTGGTCGAGCACAGGGTGGTGCACAGATTCACCTCTTCCTTGTTTTGAAACCATACCAGGCTACGAGTATGGCTCCAAAACAAGGGTATCCTAACTACATACAGTGTGTGGGTGTAGCATATGCTTTAAGTTAAATTTAGGGCAAAGTTTGGGGCCTCACAGACCGATCACGAAGGGTACAGTTGTGAGTACCCCGATTGAATATTTTAATTCTAATTTATCTGGCTGTTGTTTGTAACTGTTGTCGTTGTGGCAGCGGCGGCTTTAGTGCCTCTTGTGGCGTGTAGTAGTAGTATGTAGGTAGTGGCAGCGGCGGCTATAGTACCTCTTGTCACTTGTGGCGGTTGTAAAAGCTCGTGTAGTATCAGTAGTAGGTAGTAGTAGGTAATGGCAGCGGCGGCTTTAGTGCTTCTTGAGGCGGTCGTAAAAGCCGTGTAGTAGTCTGTAGGTGGTGGCAGCGGCGGCTTTAGTACCTCTTGTCATTTGTGGCGGTTGTAAAAGCTCGTGTAGTAGTAGTAGGTAGTGGCAGCCGCGGCTTTAGTACCTCTTGTCACTTGTGGCGGTTGTGAAAGCTCTTGTAGTAGTAGTTGTAGGTAGTGGCAATAGCGATAAGGCATTACATGCATTTACCCTCCATCGGGCTGGAGGCATCCACCGAAACATACCATTTCACTTGCCAGAGTATGAGACATATCATCTGTCTGTCACTTCACCCGTCCTCAGTTGACTGTGGTATACACTACTGGTGACGCCACTAGGCCACGCAACGTCGCCCAAACTCCCCGTTTCATGGGATTGATGTCCTAGCATGTGTATTACAGGACTCAAAGAAACTCCATTGACGTCACCGTGGACTGAATGAGGCAAGACTCCCGGCAACAGCAATACAAATCCAAAAAAAGAATTTTGTAATTGCAACTCCGTTCTCAAAACCGCACCACCTTTTTCCGTCTCCTAGGTTGTGCTATAACGAGACTCGGCTGCGCTATAACGAGACTCGGTTGTGCAATAATGGGTCTCCTTGCTATAACAGAACTCTGACCCCATTCGTGCTATAACGGCACTCGTGCTATAACGAGACGCAGCCTAACTCAACTGCCGCAGGAATAGACCACATAGCGCAGGATTGGTACTAGCGCAGGAATGGTCAACTAAATTACTTGAAAAATTTGACAGGCGCAGGAATGGGACAATACCAAATAGCCTCTCTGAGAATTAATGGATTATTTATTTTTTAATAAATTAGTTTCGTTTGGAAAGTTTTAAAAACAAATTTAACTAACTGTGCGTTAAATTTTAATAATTTTTAATCACACTGCTATTTTTGATTATTTTTAATTTTTAATATCATATTAAATTCTTATTATGCATTTTTGCCCAATTTGTGTTTTAGCTCAGTAAGTTAAAAAAAACGGCATAGCTATGCTTACTGTTTCGAAAAAAACTGTATACATAATGTATTTAATTTCTTTACAGTTAATACAACAAATAATATATTATGCAGTATATTTTCTATGAGCATTCAACAAAGATTTATTTTTATAACGATAGGCATTGTATTTAAGCTCTGAAAAAAAGCAAAACAGATAGAAATACATAGAAATAATAAACGACACATAATGAAATAGGACAAAAAGTAAATAAAAACCTATGAAGCAAACAAACAAAAAAACGGGAATAAAAAGTGAAAAAAATAAATTACATAGGAAAACTGAAAGCAATGATTCTATTTGTTCAATACAACGATTGGAATACATACATATAATGGGCTAACTTTTTTAGCAAAAAATTTTAAATCAAAATTTATTGAATAATTGATTAAATAATTAATGAAAACGATCGAACTTTTTGAAATAAGATCAAAAAATTGCAAAGTTATCATGTACAGCAATTTCAGAAACCACTTGTATCAATTAAGTTTTACAACAAATCGTATTATGTGAGTAAATAGTAATCATGTATGAAAAATGTAGCTGACAAAATTTTTTAGTAGCCACATTAACTTAGCTATGTTTACAGAAATATAAAATAAAATTGGCAAATAAATTATTAAATAAGTTGGATCAATGCTCGCAGTCTAATCTTCATTCCAAGTTTTAATTAAAATGATCACACTAATCAATACTTCAACACCACCAATCAAAAGCATTACAGCACAAGCTGTCATTTGCGTCAGTTTAAGCTCCGCCCACGCGTAGTTCTGATAACCAATGAAATTGGGCGATTTATCTGACCAATAGCCCAGCCACTCAGCGGCCGAGAAACATTTCTTGTACAGGTTTCCATTGGCCAACCGGGCTAGCGAATAGTATTCGTCCTTTTCTTCAATACATTGTGTTATAGCCGTGGAATTTTGAAGTTCGAGTGAGTTTAAACTCTGCAATAAGTGACCATTTGAGGTCCAACACAGAAAACCGAATACTGACAGAATAATCATAGTTACGTTAGCCAGCATAGCTAAAAAGTTAAGCAATAAAAGCACAACTTTACAGGGAAAATTTGTTCTGGTATGATATAGCCCGGCGGCTAAGGAAAAAGAACCCACCCACAGACCTGTGAATAAATAATAATAGCGACAACAGTAGAAAATATGCACACAACCGGCTATTATGGCAGTGAAACCGCTGAAAATATGCAAATGAGCTAGTTCCGGTTCCCAGCGAAAGAGATTGCGGCTTTTGGCAGTGGCGTAAATGACTAGGCAGAATTGGGCTGTGCCGAGAAAGGTCAGAAAAGCGTAAATCAGGAGTGTGATGAAATTCCCCGCCCGAGACTTCAAGTTTAAGTATCGAAATACGGTATGGCAGTTTTCTGTAGCGTTCCAGGCGCGGCCTTTTAGTCTAAGCTCCAGGTGGTGTATCACATGAGTATAGAAATAGTGCTCTTTGGGCCATATTTCGAGCAATATGCTAACTGCTCCTAGCAGGAGCATTGCAATTGCGGTTGCTCCGCTCACCAGCAAGAGTAAGCCCAGAGTTCCTGGTTGAGCATAGCGTAAACGCCAAAAGTAAAAGGCTAACGCCGCCAAAGTTAGCCCATTCCAGAGACAAATTAGTGTGTTGAAAAAATAACCGCATAGGCTCAAATGGAAGTAACTGAACGAAATCGAAACGGATCCCAAAAAACCGGTCAAAACCGCTATTGTTTGTTGAAGGCGACGGTTTTGAGAAAGATACATAAAATATTGATCAGTGGTAATTTGTACTCTAATAAAAATAAACAGGGCTTTTAATGATTATTCGAGGATATCAACCCATGGCAGTGATGATGCTCCTGAAATGAAATTGAAATAAGTAATGTGATAAAAAGAAAAGTTACCATCAGAATAAAAAAATAAAAATAGTTGCTAATCGGGTGATTTTCTGAAACCGCAAACCACTTCAGTAATTTTTCAACAACAAGTGATTTATTTCTTTTTTCGCATTTTATGCATCAAACTAATAAAAAATAGACATAAAATTGTATATATAAACTGAATTTAAGTTTAAGAAAAACTAAAAAATTGAATGGGCCACTACTAATTGCTGAGTTTGACTAGAGGCTCAGCCTTGAGACAAAACAGGTAGCGGAATTTTTGCGACTACTCGCAGTACTCGCTTGATGCCTGCAATTCGTTCTTCCCGCAAAATGAACCCGCGTGTTTCTTTTTGTCTCAGGGTCCAGCATATAATATTGGCCAGATTTAGTAAGTAGGTGCCCCCCTTGTAATTTTGGTAAATAAACCACGGTTTGAAACCCCAATAGCTGTGTACATTTACTAGGAATCTTTAAAATTAAATAGCTGCAAAGCTTCATTAAATGTTCCAAGCTTCGTCGTAAACTTCCCTTCAACGGATGTTATGATATTATAAAAATGCTGGAATGAAAGAAATAGCTGTTTAGACTACATTTACAGAAATATACCACCAGATTTGATATTTTCTATGCGTTCGTGTGGAAAATATCAAAACCTTTCTGGTATATTTTTAATAAAAAAAATGCTTATATGCTATATAGGCTCTGTTGGTTAGTATTTAGCTATAACAGGCTACAGAGAACATCCTATTGATATTTATACGTACCTACGCAAAACAGAAAATGCTGAAATTGGCTCAATACCAGGATTTACAGTTGTCCGCCAAAGCTGGCGCATTTGTGTGAATTTGCTTGTGAGAACGTCAGAAAAACGAATGCTTTCTTACCAAAACTGTAATTATTAAAGATATAGCACATGTAGGTATAGCAAAAAGTATAGCAGTTCGTTTCTTTATGTTTTAAATCGAACAACTAAGCTACTATAGACTGTGCAGCTATGGGCGGAACATGCGTGAAAGTTTCACAAAAAAATTGAAAAGAATAGTTTTATATTGATATATTTGTATAGTATAAGTGATTAGACTATCCGCAGAGTGTATTTAAATAAATCCTAACTTTGCTTTTAAAGGTGGTGGGCGGCAAATACCTAGCTTAGGACCAGGGTTGGCAAGTCTCGGGTTTGAAACCAAGACCGAGACCGAGACCGAGACCGAGACCAGGCAACCGAGACCACCGAAACGAGACCTACGAGACCGAGACCAGCCCTTGGGGGACCTTTTTTCAAGTTTCAATTTTAAAAATTTGAAATGCTTTGAAACGTGAAAAATTGGTAATTAAGTTACAAAAAAATGACCATTAGGTTAGGTTGTATGAGTGTATGAGTTGCAAGAAACTTAACATTGTAACGACCGGATGCATGAGAGTAATTGACTGTGGCAATACATAGGATTATTTTTCCGCTATTCTGTCAACGTTTGGTTATTTTTAAAAGTTTCGCACACTTCGCATGCCACAGGGCGTTTTATAGTGCATTGCAAACATATATTGGCACCTTGGCACTTGGCAGTCTGACTCGGGTGCCAGCGTGGAATCGTTTGTGCTGGTGCAGTGGTGCTATGTACTATCAAAACAGTACTGAAGGGGCATCATCAGGGACCAGAAAAGTTTCTACCACTGACATATTTATGTGGAAGGAAGGTTTGATGCTCCAACCACTCCATAGCCCAGAGCATTTGAGTGACCTAGGTTTTTTTAGATACTTAATGTTTTGACATGCGTTTAAAGGTTGGGGCTCAAGAAATTCAATTAAACTGCAACCCAATTCGCGCTTAGTAAAGTTGTAAGCCCACAAATTACAAATCAGCTACGAACTTTTGGTAAATGATGGGCAGTACTTTTACTGTTTAACACATGTATGTTTGCGAGGTTCCACATACATACAAACGCAAGATCGCTAAGTCAGACAACCCTTTCTAGCTCAAACTTTATTTTAAAAATTCTAGCTTGATATACAAAGTTTGAACTTGAAATTAGCCAAAGTTTGCCGGTGAACTGACATTCTTCTGCAGCAGACAGGTTTTACCATTTCATGCTTGGCATTCTATTTGGAAACTTTTAAATCTTCTAAAACAAATATAAAAATTTTGGAAAATTTCAAAAACGTCAAGTCTCATCTGAAATACCGAGACCACCCTATGGCAGGTCTCGGTTTTCCAACCGAGACCGAGACCGAGACCGAGACCGAGACCAGCCTAGTCTCGGGTTTTTTACGAGACCGAGACCGAGACCGAGACTGCCAACCCTGCTTAGGACTGTCTTTTTGTCTACCGCTCAAATTTATGAATATCTTTTTCATAAGTTATGTTTACTGGATAAGAATAACTTCCACAAGTAGACACTCTTGATTTAACAAAATTTTGCAAAAAATGCACATGGCATTGTTGGTAGTTCTGAAAACTTTTATAAACCGGTGTTAATTTTAGGTTGAGATAATTTAATTAATTTTTGTATTTAGTTAATTTGTAAGATTTATAGAAAAAGCTGAATGATTAGTTTCTGTAGACAAGTGTGGTTTAGTACTTCTGTAAACTTGTGTTACCTTCAGGTTGAGTTAATTCAAGTTAACTTATTTTATGTAGTTAATTTAATAGAAGTTAGTATGATTTATGGAAAAACCCCAAATGATTAGTTTCTGTAAAAGTAAAATAATTAAAAATTTTAAAATTAAAAACTAAAAATTAAAAATCGCTGTAAACTTGTGCATATATACCAAAATGACGGTTTGGTCAGCATAAGGCATAAAGGCATAGTTTTATAGGAAAAACTGATAAATAAAATTTTGGGTCAAAAAGCTCAAAAATGAGCAATTTGAGTAAGAATTTACTAAAAAAGTTGAACTATACCAAAATTGTTGGCAAATTGGCGATTCACTTTACACTGGTTAACCCTTTGACGCCCAGAGGTTCTCTCTCTAGGCAGCCAGACTTTAACACCTTCTAGTTTCTTGGCCATTGCTCGAGCTACGTGCGTCATAGAGAGCTGGCGAAACCACCATTCGATAGAGAAGTTAATGGTGAACAAAACATGTTGAGTAGATTAAGGGTCTAGGACGCACCGTTTTTTAGTTATAAGCGCTCAAAGTTGAATGTTTGTGCAAATTTTGCGATATCGCTGACCTCACCTGACCTGACGATGTACCTCACTCTAGAGTATTAACACAGCAACCGTGCGCCTATCATAGTTGTCTGCTATAAATAAACTACATTATCCGCTGTATCTGATGCACAAAAGGTTGACTGCCAGAGTTGCGATTACATATCATAATGAGGCTATAAAGAAAATACTACTTTTGCGATGAAAAAATGAAAAATTTACAGACTGCTTAATCAAGCATAGCTTTTGTTGTGTGGCAGCCGGACTGAAATTGGGCCACTAATAGCAAAGATCTGCTATTTCTGAAAAAAAACAATTTGAAGATCAGTTGACTAGAATAAGCTAGCCAAGCTTTATAGGCCCAGATTGGGCATCCACCACGTGAGGTACCTGAGGTTCACAGTGCGCATCAAAGAGTTAACAAATGAGAAATAAGAGTTATGAAATAAATTTTGTCATTCAAAATCTGTTTAAATGAATAATTCATTCAAAACTTTTTAGTTCTGTAATTCAAATTGAATCTATTTTCATAATTCAGTCTCAATAAACAATTTGAAAAAATTCTTTGAAACACAAAAGTGATAAATTGGCCACATTCCAAGTTTAAAACTTTTCAGCGTAAAAAGTTATGCAAAAGTTTGACGCAAAAAATTGAATAAACAGAGAAAGGGCAGCGAATTTTCCCATATGCGAAGGGAAAATTGAAAATTGTAAAATGCTAGTTTGAAATTTTCAAAACAGCACTTTCACATTTTAACTCCATATTGTTGTGAGTGCTGCCCAACCCAGCACAATCTCGAGTACCCATTTAAACAACAATTTTAAAGATTCACTCTCTTTCTTGTGACGCAAAAATGTGAATTGTCCAAATTCCTATCAGGAAAAAAGGTATAACAGAAATGTAATGGCACGAAACAGATCAAAAATTGCTTTTTTTTAATTTATGGCTTATCATTGTGTGTTGTGTCATTTTTTTATACTAAACCCATTACTATGTTGATAACAAAATACAACGAGAAATCGAAAAATCAGTTATACGCAGCTGTATTTACGACTTTTCTACTTTTTGAACTCTTGATTTGTGTTTATGTTGAACGCAAGAGGATTCCCCAATTTTGAAAAAATTGAAATGGAGGCGCAGGAAATAGAACTCAGGTAAATTGCTAACCAATACACCACAGGCCGTCTCCTTTTTCCTGTTGTGCCACAGCACAACAGGTCTCTAATTTTGATTTCTGGCGGAATACACTGGGCTTGTAGTGCAATGTACGTCTGTGCGTTAGTTTGCTTTGCATATTAGAGCTACTGCGCGAGCGTCACATCATTGTCTAGTGCAAAAGTTACACTGTAAGCTGGAAAAATGTCAATGTGCGTTTGTTTAGTTCATGTGTGTCACATAGTGCGCGTGTGTCACATTGCTCATAGTACCAACATTTGACCACATAATTTTGTTGGCAGCATCTTACATATGTTTCCTGCGAACTGTAGTCATTTTTGGTGATGAAAGAATGAATACACTTCTCACTCATCAAAACAACCCATTCCTACATAATTTGTTGTAAGATAATTAAAACTACTTCCAGTTTTTGCATAAACAACTTATTGTAAGATTGCATAAAAACGCATTGAACTTTTGCATACACATTTTACAATAAGATAATTATCTGCTGCACAACAGGTTTTAGCTGACCTGCTGGTCAGCTTACTTGAACATAATTCTTAAAACTTACTGAAGGTTTTGCCGCAGGTTGGGCTTGTTTTCAAACATCGTTGCGACCCTGCAACGATACTCGGTCGATACTTGTATCTTATCAGGTGCAAACGGTGTTCGCCGGCTAGGTAATATACAGCACGATGTATGCAGAGTGCAATCAGTAATTTATACACACTGTTACATGAAGCGCCAAGTGAATGAACCAGTGCGCGCAGAGATGTCATGGCGTAAGATTGACCTAGTCTGTGTTAAGCTTAATTTCTGCAAAACAACCCAACTAAATGATTTTATGTCGTTATTTCTAAACTGATACGTTTTTATTTCAATTATTTACGTAATTTGTAAAACGATCTCAAGACTCTTAACGCATTAAAACTTCGAAATACTCCAACTACACAAGAAAATGCTTTGCTTAACGCCAATTTTTGAGCAAATCTTTTGCTGTAATAATCAAATCAAACTAATTAGAAGCATTAAATCCTATTCAAATAAATTCGTTTTTGGGCAAGATTACTTTTGGTAGACTTCAAATGCGTTTCCCCAGGTCGTAGGTTTCTCAATTCCTTAAGCTCAAATTTTTCAATTTTAAACTTCACTTTCCTTCTACGCATTCTCAGTTTCAAATACGTTTCTGTTGACACTAGCATATCAAATTTCTAATTTAGAAACGTTTCCAAATGGCTCAAAAGAAATCACATTTTGCAAATTAATTTCATAAAATTGAAATAACTAAATTAGGTGTGCAGCAGTAGATGAAAGCAAATTATGACATACAGCTAAAAAAATGATAAAAAATAAAAGTTAGGCATCAAATCTACGAAAAATAAAACATACGAAATAAAAATTGAGGATTCAGTTGCTCGGCACTAACTGCGTTTTGATTGATAACAAATCCTTATTGTGAGTTCATTAAATTTTCGGACACAAATTTTCTACAGCTGCAGCTGTTTTTTTAGAGTAACGAAAATATTTCTTAATTTTTTGATTATTGAGCTCAGGTTGGAAAATTTACAGTACAAATCCTTACTTGTTCCCGCAATTTATACGAGTTCAAAAGTAATGGACGTTGAGCCACCGATTTTTGCTTCGTGAGCTACCTTCAAAACATTCTGGGGGGGAGAGAGGTCAGGTTGGGGGGAGCAATCCCCCCCCACGCCCATGTATGGATACTACTTAGTTTATCTTCTGAAGACTGCATCTTTTGAAAAGGAAACAAAACAAGAAGAAAAATCGCCAGTAGGCCACAACGGATTGCCGACCAGTAAGGGACCCTCTATTCTAGGCAGAGGACCCTCTATTCTAGGCAGAGGACACTCTATTCTAGGCAGACGACCCTCTATTCTAGGTAGAGGCCCTCTATTTTTAGCAGAAAACCCTCTGAAGGCAGAGAACCTAGTGTTCTAGGAAGAAAATCATCCATTCTCGGTAAAGGACCCTGTAGTCTAGACGGAAGGCCCTCCATTCTAGGCGGAGAACCCTCTATTCTAGTCTGAGGACCCTTTATTCTAGTCAGAGGACCCTCTATTCTAAGCAGAGGACCCTTTATTCTAGGCAGAGGACCCTCCATTATAGGTAAAAGATTGTGAACAAAACCTGATATTTATGTTCAGGGACCCAAATTACCCACAAAAACCCCAAAATTTTAATTTCAAAAATTTGAACTTTTAAGAGGGGGGTACCCTGCGTGGGTCCTAGGGGGTCCAGGAAGGTCCTAGGCAACAACGAACCTTGGATTCGTGCTCAGGGGCTCAAATTACCCCTGAAAACACCAAAATCTCAATTTCGAAAATTTGACCCCTGAGGACCCCCTAGGGGGGGTACCCTGAGGGGGGCGTAGGGCGGTCCAGGGGGGTCCTGGGCAAAAATAAACCTTTGATTCGTGTTCAGGGGCTCAAATTACCCCTAAAAACACCAAAATTTAAATTTAGAAAATTTGACCCCTGAGGGCCCCCTAGGGGGGGGGGGTACCCTGAGGGGGGCGTAGGGCGGTCCAGGGGGGTCCTGGGCAAAAATAAACCTTTGATTCGTGTTCAGGGGCTCAAATTACCCCTAAAAACACCAAAATCCCAATTTCGAAAATTTGACCCCTGGGGTTACCTTGGTGGAGGTCATAAGGGGGGGGGGGTCAAGGAGGTCCTGGGTAAAGAATAACCCCAGAGTCGTGTTCAGGGGCCAAAACTACCCTTAGAGACAAGTTTTTGTCCAAATCCTTGAAAAAAAATTTTAAGTTCACAAGGGTCCTCCCTTGTGTTTCATCTTTTTGGGGGGTCACGTGACCCCGCTCCCCGTGGGGTCAGGGGGTCACCAAGGTTGGGGGCACAACTACTCATACGGCGGGTCCCCCCACCAAAGTTTGGGACCAATCCCCTCAGTGACTCCAGAGAAAAACGAGTAAGAAACTTTTGCTAACAGGAAAAAAACAACAACATCAGGCATATGAATACAATGGGTTGCACCATTGCTTCGCTAGGGGTCGGCAACCCAATAAACCTTTAAAAATAGCTGTCACTTTCATTCTATTTGATTCCTTTTAAAAAACTGACGTAACGTAATTAATTTACCGTGGTTCCAACCATTATTAGATAAACCTGCGAATAGAAATAAATAAACATAAATAAACGAATAGACATAGAAATAGATAAGCCCTTAATAGAAAAACTTATTGTTATTTAGCCATAACATTTACATAAAATATATAATTACAATAACTATATTTCAAGATTAAGATATTGTTAAACATTCTTTTTACCAAAAAAACATATTTTGGTAACAGAAATATCATACTTGAAAAAGTTTTGAATTTATTCAAGCAAAGAATTCAAACTTTTTAAACAAAAACTAAATTAAAAATATTTTATATAAAAGACTTTTCAATCAAATTAGTTCGACATGGATTCTAGCATTTAAAACTAGGTATTTGTTTAATTCAAAGCGAGCGTTCTAGTTTTTAACTTAGCATTTTGACAAGTTATAAAAAGTTTATTAATTGCAAGGCCAATTTTTAATAATTTTGTAAATATACAAAACAGTTTTTTATAAGAACCTATTATTCTTCTACAATAAAAACTACTTTCCATGTTAAGTTATTTTGTAGTAACTTAATTAAAATATGTTTAAATACTAACTGGCTCATAGGGGAGCGTTATGGAATATATGGGAAAAATTTGCGCGTTAAGTTCTTATATATTCTAATATATATTCTAATATACTTGTCTTTGAGTAGCAAAAACTGTGATAAAATTTAATCAGCTGCTATAGTGAGTTTTTAAATCGTGCGGTATAATTTTTCCTGTTGGGCCACAGCCACAGGTATTTACTGTTGGTTCTGGTATCTTAATGCAGTGCTAGTGTTAAAGTGTCAATGTGCGGAGTGTGTTTTACACGTCTTTTAGCGTAGCTCTGCGTCCGTCACAACTAAAATGCCTGTTATATGATCAGTAAGTTGGTGCTTTCATTGTTGTTGAGAAGGGTATTGGAAAAAGAAAA
>JASANF010007085.1:0-15077 GCA_030248245.1 Trissonchulus sp. WLG1_4 | reverse complement strand
ATTTTATATTTTAATATTTATATATATATATATATATATATATAACGGTCACACACACTTAGTCGGGGGAGGGGATGAAGGGGGGTGGGGGTGGAAGACATCCTGCCCCACTATGTGGTCCCATGGGGGTCCCGTTAATGGCAAATAAAGAGGCAAGGGTCCCGGCGTTGCCAACATTTTTTCCATGAGTTCTTTTCAGTTTTTCACCATATAATTCAACAAATGTCAGCAAATTGAATTTGATAAGCTATGATAAAGCTATGTTTCACCAAAAGTTTGCTAAAAAGCGCAGAATGGCAGCTGTTTGCTTTCAAAAATGTCATACGTATATATGTGGTTTTGGATAGGGGGCCAAAAATTCACTGTGATCTGGATCTCAGGGCTCGGGCTCCTTGATAAAAAAGTGTCTGACGTTATGGTAATCTGCAGACAACTGCCACTTTTCAGATATGTGACTTGTGCTAATCATGCGTTCTGTTACTACTGAAATCATTTCAAGCAACTAAGCTAAATAGAATTTCGCATTTCAGGACAATATTGCGAGAGCGACTGAAGGCCTCCGAACCACCAGGCTTAGACATGATCATAGGCAGCGCTTTGCATGACATTTTTCAGCAGGTGGGATCCAAAATCCAAGTACTACTACTGCCCAATGATTTCAGGATAAAACTTCTGGAAAGGATTACCAAACAAACTAATTATGACATTTTTGGTAAGATTCTTCAATAGGTGGAATTTTTCTGATTGGATCATAAAACCCTAAACGGGGTCTGTTGTGTTCAAAAATTCTGTATCCTAAAGTGGGTGATTAGAATAGGAAAAAAGATGACTAAGTCCTAAGCCTGAGCCCATAGCCTAGGCCCGAGGCCTAATCTAAGGGCAACTAAGACAAACTTGAAAATGTGCAACCGTCACAACTGTCATACAGCCGGGACAAAATATCTTTCTATTACGCACTTTAATTCCCAAAAATGTATGCGAGTGGTATGGTCTGACACTGACTCTTATCGAGATGAGTTTATTTCAGGCATGTTTGCGGCGAATCGATGATTTGGGGCAATTGACAGAAATGGCTGAAGAATCTGTGTCCAGTGAATCGCTTCAGTTGAGTCTGTAAGAAATTCTTTTTTGCGAATTTGTTACAGTATATTATATCCGTTTAAAACTAATAGTTTTTTTCGGGACGAATATATAGTCATGGATAACTAATATAAATTGTCGAAGGGAAAGAGTTGGTTTAGATATCTTCGGGACGATACGTAAAATTTTGAAAGACGATAGACGAAATTTTTAAAAAAACACAATATGCCAAAGCGAAGTAGGCAAAACTAATCTTCCTCAGTCAACTTTATGCAAAGTCCATATACTCCGTATATAACCATCAACAGTAAAGTTCGATGAAATCTGCGAATGCTCATTCATTGAATGATCGTGTACGGTGTACGCAATTTGGGCCTTCTAATTCGGAAGTTTAGGATTGGCATTTTTAAGTCAGTCTGATTTGTGTCGTGTTACTCGCTTAGTTGGAAGAAAATTAACTCCTTAGAGCCTATTACTTTACCGGATTAAAGGGTTAATTATAATCGGACTAAACGGTTTAAAAATCATGCTGGAAAACGCCATTCCAAAACCTCCGGATTAAACGGACTTAACTTTTAGCGCGTTGCTTTTTAATCGGACTAAACGGACTTAACTATGCACCCTTATGTTGAGCGTGCATGTTAAATCCGGTTAGTCCAGTGGTAGTTTTGGAATGGGGTCAGAAGCCGCTGACTTATTTTATCTCTTTTAGTTCGTTTAACCGGATTTGCCGTTCCAAAACTTTGGACTGAAATAAGTCCAGTCCGTTTAATCCGGTAAAGGAATTGGCCCTTAGTTTTGTATTGTTCAGCTATCATCTGAATTTAACGAAGCATCAGCTGATGATGGATATCCGCAAATATTTGCCGAATATTTCATCTTGGGTTCGAAAATTTTTGCTGGCCAAAAAACCGCTGGAGCTCAAGTACAAAATTTTTTAATTGATTTTGTTAAATTTAAATTTTTATTCATGTTTTAGAATAGTCTATTTATTTGTGAGTATTTATTTGTAACGTGAGTGTAAAATCTTGGTTGGCTGTCAACTCACTTTCTTTTTTATTTTAGTGTTTTAAGGTACCGCATTCTGCATTAATTTTTTTAAATTTATTTGAAAAGTGCTTTGACTTTAGTGCTAAAATTGTCTATATTTTCAGAACGTCTGAAAATAGTACCGAACTTGAAGTTTGCGAAATAAAAGATATTGAAGAGAGTTTTTGGTCCCCTGAGTGAGTTTTTTATGTGCATATTTATAAGTTAGTTGTTTCGATTAAGTCTTGTATGAAGTAGTACAGCTGTAGAGTTTCCTGAATTTTTACATTTTCACAATTTTCTGCTAGTTGATAACAATTATTTAAAATATAAATGTCTTCTGCATTCAGATTTTATGTAATTTAAAGCGTATGCATAAATTAACTCTAGTTTGATAAATCCAGCGTTGGTTAAGACGTTCGGAAATCTAATGAACTCGTTATTAATGTACCAATTGAAAACTTGAACTTTAAAATAAAAAAATTGACAGTATAATCTGTTTTATTAGATATGGTTTCCGTGGGAAAATTGATTTGTCGCTATCGGTCAAAATTCATCACAGAAACAATGGTCTGACTCAACAGGTTTGCTGTTTGGTTGTTGCTGTGTAGACCCGGTTCATGGGGGGGGGGGGAATTACAGTCCACTAAAATTACCCTCATCAGTCAAGTCACGTGATAGGGGGGGAGATAGCAGTCCACCAAAATCACCCTCACGAACTTTGAGGCTTCATAACTTTGCTAATACTTATCCGATTGACTTCAAGTTGATGTCTATACCTAGGTTATCGACCATGGCCAGTTCAATGGGACTAGTGCCGAGGTCGTATTACGTGATCGATTACCCGCGAGTGATCGATCAATTGTCTAACTTTGCGAATACTTGTCCGATCGACTTGAAGTTAGAGTCTATACCTAGGTTATCGACCATGGCCAGTTCAAACAAACTATTGTGTCAACGACTTGGCCTATAGCATGAAATAAAGACAAAGAATACAGTTTGATTGTTTATTAACATAGGTATACACATACAATACGTAATGCATAATACACGGTGTTGAATTTTCAAAGTCAGTTTTAATCAGAATTGTTGGTAGAAGTGAAATTGACGTCGTAGCTCAAGGACAAGATGCTGAGAGCATTGGCAGGCAATGATATCAGGCAGCCGCGGAAACGGGGGTACACCGAGGTCTGTGGCATCTAAGACGATAGCATTCATACGACGCTCATCGAGTGTTCGTTGAATAAGTGCCGTTTGGCTTAAGTGATAACGAAACGTGGTTGAACATCCTGGATAATATTAGCAATCTCTGTCGCAGCCAGGGTTGGCAAGTCTCGGGTTTGCAACCGAGACCGAGACCGAGACCAAGCAACCGAGACCACCCAAACGAGACCTACGAGACCGAGACCAGCCCTTGGGGGTCCTTTTTTCAAGTTTCAATTTGAAAAATTTGAGATACTTTGAAATGTGAAAAAATAGTGATTAAGGGGGGGCTACCTGAATAAGTGAAAATTTTAGGTTCTCCGATTCGCTTCAAATTCGCACACAATGTAGCCCCAGGGAATGCGCATCGCAGATGTAACAAATTGGAGCCAATGCTTGTGCCAATTTTTCACTAGGGGCTCCCAAAAATTCAATTTTACGTGTCAATCATAGGCGCAAAAAAAGTTTTTTGTGCTCACAAAGCGTTCCTTTACTCGAAATTTTTGTTAATACTGACGAAGCTGATACCAACTATTTTCTTCACAGGTTTACCACCAATGGTGGTTTTGTCCACTTCGTGGTATCTGTGGAACACAATGGACGGACCACCGACAATATTTTCGCGTATAAGATGTGGCCAGTGAGCATTTTTCTCGTTCCAGAGGGTAAATTTTGGCCTGTGGTGGTGTTCTATTCCACAAGTTCCACATAGCCACTAGGGTTGGAAGTCTCGGTTTTTTTTCCGAGACCGAGACCGAGACTACCGAGTCCGAGACCAAATTCCGAGACCGCCTAAACCGAGACTTTGGGTCATTTTTTGCCATTTTTTCACCTATTTGTTTGATGACTTTTTACTAGTTTTTAGGTAAACTTACAAGACCATGGTCAGACACCTTATGTATATATAACTAACAGCTACATCACGGCAATGTTGGTTACGTTCCTGGTTCTTTCGTCCTTGTGTGTGGATATGGGGCCGTGTCTACTTAAATACTGTGAAATTTTGACCTCTGTCCCAAAGCAGACGCAATTTGTCCTTGTTCACGCCAGAAAATAGCAATTTCAGACACTGTTTGGCTGAACTTCTTTAGGGTAGAGTAAAATTCAGCTTGACTGGGTAAATGGTCTTGTTCAAGCTTGTCCAACGACGTCAGCCACTCGTAAGGCCAATAACCTTTCCGCTGTTCGATCTGAAATGACTTCAGCCATTTTTCGTAGCTAGTTCCAGGGGCCAAGTAGTTAGTTATATCCAGCAGCTGAAATTGAGAGGTGCTAATGCTCATATTGCAATTTCCTCTCTTGATGGTCGAACAATTCTTCTCGCGACCAATAAGTTGCGGAACTAGGTATTTTTTGAACAAATTTATGTCAAACTTGGCTGAATTGAAGCCTAAAATCGGCAACTGGCTGACCCAGTGGTCAAATCGATGGTACAATTTGACCCACCACCGGGTTTCCATCATTTGTCCTTTGGCGTGGTTGAGGACATCGGTTGTCGCATTTTCGTTTAACAGACGGCTATGTGCCGCCTTGTACTGCTTGTGTTCAGCGACTTGCTGCGGCAAAGATTCATAAATGTCCCGATACTGATCAAGCAAGAGTTCTTTAGCCGTGGCACTGACAGTTTCAAAATAATTCAGCATGTTGCCAAGCATAGGAAAAGGGTCACCTTGGGACAGAAAAAACGCGGGGCTAGTGAAATTGGGCACATTGGAAGCAGCGCTGGCAGACACAGGTATTAGTTTTTGGGTGAGCCTTAGTTTGCCTGACGGGCTGGACCTCTCAACGACCTCAAACATAGCTTCAAAGTCATAGGTCGCGTGGTAAGGGTAGAATGTATCCTGGGGCACGGCATAACCTTCTTGCCGCAATTCGTCGTGAACAGTAGGTCGTAAGCCCCACCCACCGCCAGGGTAGACGTATTTCGTCACTTTGCCTTTGCAAATGCTAACGTGCTGGCTGTAATTTCCACGGCGGTTAAATAGTCACATTTTATGCAATGCCACTTCTTTGCATATTGCTCCATGTCTGTTATCAGAGAGAAGTGGTCTTCGTACAGGTTTAGATACATGGTGGTAGAAAATCGCATGTCGGGCTCTCGAATAATCCGTGCGAATGTTGAACCACGTGGCATGCCATTAATCGACTGAAAAAAATAATTATCGGCCATATAGCAACTTTAAAAAAACAAAAAAACTTAAAAAGTATGTCTTCAAAAAGCCCATTTATTTAGCTGTCATTTGACATATAGATCATCTAAATCGGTTCAGTATGTCAAAAGTTATAAACGATTATGTAAGAGCTATCAAGCACTTAAATCCGTTAAGTCCGCGTAAAGTTACGCTGACTTAAAATCCTCCCAAATACGTGTAAATTTAAGTCCGCGGACTTAAGTGGACTTAGTCCATTTTAGAAACATGCAAAAGTTAGTCGGACTTGAATGAGTCCAGCGGCAACTTAAGTCCACTGGGAATCGGACTTTTAAGTCCGGTGACATTTTAGAAATACGACTGGACTTAATTAAGTCCACTGGCAGCGTTAAGTCCACTTAAGTCCACTTAAGTCCGATTTTGCATTCCAAGATTCCGGACTTAATTAAGTCCAGTTAAGTCAAGTCCAGTTAAGTCCTTAAGTTAAGTTAAGTTAATTTTAGAAAAAGGCCCTTAGACAATTTCTGATGTGTCAATTTTTCAATTTTTTCATTCGTATTAATTTAGCCTATTTCGTGAAAGATTCAAAAATTCTTATGTTTTTCGAAATTCGAAAAAATTCAAAATTGAAGGTCCGTAACTTGTTTTCTGCATCATATAAATGCACCAAATTTAGCATTAAAATTCACCCTGTTATTGGCTATGTTGATGTAACGAATGAAATTAGTTGAAATTACACTGTCAATTTTACAAGCAAAACATGAAAAACTTTAACTTTAACTTTTACTTTAACAGTGTCTGCTGACTAACTTGTTACAGATTTAAGCTAGATAATGTGAATAAGTGTAGTTTCAGTCAAGTTCTTTAACGTGAAAAAGACAGCTTTTAAATTCATTGAGTCAATCAAAAGTTATAAAAACTGTCGAAAACGTAACTACCACCTTAAGTAGACAAAAATTACCTTTTGTACTAATACTAAAATTAAGGAATGTTCATTACTAATCGAACTATGTTTAGTCATCATCATCATTACTTGCGAAATTTCATTTATATAGCATTATTATAATTTTTGAAGGTGAATCTTAATCTGTTCCAGTTAGTTTATTTAAGAAATACAAATTGGCACTGAGATTGGTTTTAGTTATTTTATCTTATTGCAATGGTTACTTAGGGCCTTTTCATAAAAAGATTAAAAATATTAAAATTAATCAGCGATATTAAAAATATTAAAAGTGTTTAATCACGTTTTCATAAAATCAAGATTAAAAATTCACGCTGCAATCAAACTATGAATTTTTAATATCTTTAATCTTCATAGCTGCAACAGAATTTTAATGTCGTTTTCATAAAAAGATTTATTTTAATCTTCGATTTTTAATCTTTTTATGAAAAGGCCCTTAGTATTCGATTCACTCATTGTAGTTTAATTAGTTAATTAATTTAACTTGTTAATTTGTTGACGTTATTCAAGTCTGTGCTACTTAATGTTTAGAAGTTGATGCCTCTGGAATTGAAAACGGGCAAAGTCAGCTTTAGTGCTGAACATCGCGCTCAGGTTAGCAGAATTTTTAGAACAAGAAGAATTGATTTTTTACCTGAATTTTGTAGCCTACAAAAGTATTGTGTAGACTAACGTTAATTAGTAAGAGTACTTAAAGATTTAATACGTTTGTTCATACTTGTTCGTATATTATATAACATACGTGAGTAGTATAGGGCCACCATTTCGCGCCCGGTTGGGGACGGGGACCGGCCCTCCATGGGGTACCGGATTAGATATCCCACTTAATCCGGCCCTCCAATAGGGTACCGGATTAGATATCCCACTTAATCCGGCCCTCCAATAGGGTACCGGATAAGATATCCCGCTTAATCCGGCCCTCCAATAGGGTACCGGATAAGATATCCCGCTTAATCCGACCCTCCAATAGGGTACCGGATAAGATATCCCGCTTAATCTTGTCCACCATCTCGGTACCGGATAAGATATCCCACTTAACCCGGCCCACCAAGTCGGTACCGGATAAGGTATCCGGCTTAATCCGGCCCACCAGTTCGGTAACCCTGTAGATTTCGTCCCGACTGGTACTTCATGTAATAATATGTTATGTCTTGTTTGCTGACACATTTTTCGTTCAGTTTAGTGTACATACTTTGTTTTTGAATATTGCACCACGCAGTTATTATAAACCCTACCAATTTATATGCCCAGTTGTACTTTGCCTTACTTTTTACGTACTATAAATATTATAATAACGTATTGATGAAGTGTAATGCTTACGTAATCAAAAATGTATAAATTGCCATCTAGTGTGTATATAAACCAGGCTAAAAATTGTTAATTACTGAAGTACCATTAAGCAAATTGTAATTTTACATTAACTAACATACGGACGCTTATATCTTTGGCTAAACAATACTTAGCGCACCCAAACTTGGTGTATATGTAGTAGGTACTTACCTGTAAATGTTTTATCTCAACCAAGCCCATTTGACCACTGGTCACCTAGGAACCGTAACTAACTAACATACGGACGCTTATATCTTTGGCTAAACAATACTTAGCGCACCCAAACTTGGTGTGTATGTAGTAGGTACTTACCTGTAAATGTTATATCTCAACCAAACCCATTTGACCACTGGTCACCTAGGAACCGTAACTAATTGCGTTGCGCGTAACTTGTACATAGTAAAAAAAGCTCGAACATCGTTAGAAAAACTAGCTAGCTCATATATTTGTTTGTGTGTAGCATATAAATGCTTTTAAATGTCATATTTCAGCCGTATTACCACGGGACACCCAAATTCCCTCCAATTTTCTATATTTTGCTCTCAGTGGATTCTTTTGCATATTACAGCTTGCGTTTGTGGCTCTATACGTTGCTGCTATAGGTACTCTTGCACTGTATATAAATGTAGATTTTCTTATCAGTTTGTGTTGTTTTACATATAGGCGTAGGTGTAGAATGTCGTATCTAGTTATATTGTAGCTTGCAGTAGTAGTTGTAGTGTTAGAATTGTTTGTTTTTATTACAGTTAGGTTTATTAAGTAATTTTATTTTAGTAATTATTTAGGAGTTCACTAAACGTATCTATTGTTTTGACCACCATCCGTTATTCTTACACAATTATTGTACGATAATTGTTGTTTTTAAAACCTTGTTACATAACAAGTCGAAAACTTAAAAATAGTATTTTTACACTGGTATTAAATACATTCCCGTATACAGAGTGAAATAAAAATTATTAGCTGAATAACAGTATCAAGAAAACCTGGTAATAATCCATTATTGTAATATCCTGTATTGAACTACTAGCTAGCTGACGAGCTAGTTACTATTGCGAGACTTACAAAAGCAAAGTACTCCCAAAAGTAAATAACTTTTCGCCCGTTTTGTGCTGAAAATTTAATAGCATTTTGCTGAAATTCAATAAGCGTTTTGCTTAAAGGTTCTGTCATAAAAATAGGTATTGAAGCTCATATAATCATTCATACACGGTTGTCAGCAATAAATTTATTCTACAGTTTCCAGCCGAGAGCCCACTTAAGGGAAGTCACTGGCCACTGCAGACAAACAAACAAACAAAGCGCACACATACACAGCTTCCAGCCGGGAGCCCATCTAAGGGAAGTCACTGGTCGCTGTTAAGCTTCAATACCTACATAAACTATTAGTGTAACGGATAAAACGAAACAAGATATGGCGCACTATCAGGAGGGACATCTACAATCAACTTTGCGCACACATCATATTTTTTGTATTCCACCTTGTACAAAAATTTTCGACCCTTGGGAGTTCGAAACACTAAACGTCTTTTCGTTTGTGTTGGCGGGACTGATTTATCATTAAATTTACCAGAGGTGGCTAACCACCCTCGGGGATAAATTTGTTTATATGTGCGTTTAGTACCGGGGAATGATCCGATCGGTTCCAAACGCAATACCAATTTTGACGCATCGTTTGGTGATTGTATGTGTGTACAGATACCACCTAGAACTGTGTCCGAATGTATCCTGCACAACATACGACCAAACTTACTTTTAAACCGACGCAGAAAAAATCTGGCGGCTTTTAAGTACTGACGATTTCTCAATAATGGCGGAAACGTTTGAAACTGGTGTCCATGCTTTTTATTATGGTGGGAAAGAGAATTTAAAAACCACTTATTTTCATCTTCATCAAAGGTAGGGAAAGGGCTCCACATAATAAAACCTGTGAAAACTCTGAAAAGGTTCCCCAACCATTTTTTAATGACATCTGGAAGATCGAAATCTTCAATTTTTCCGGTAATTTTCCGGAGGTGGAATGCAAAAGAGCACATTGGAAATAAAAAAATAAAAATAAATAAAAAATTAAAAAACTTATATACTTAAGTGTAATACGAACTAAAATAAATTGGACACAAAAACGGCGAACGACTGCAACGTTTCTGCAATGTTTGGTCTTATATAGTTGCTTTTGATACTTGCCCAGTTATCATAAACTGAGCAATAAATTGTAGATATTGCATTTACTTAATATTTAGAGTCGTTTTATTTCAGTAAATCGCATATGTCATGTAATTCAAGGGTTTAAAACTAATACAGTACTATTTACACTTAGAATGTTGAATTTTAGAATTAGCTTCATTAACTGCCCCCCCCCCCCATGTCATGTTGACTAGCACGGGTTCAAAGTGTACACTATCACCACCCGGCACCAATCCTAAAAAATCTACCGGTCAACATTTTTATCAAAGTTCTTATCATTACCATACTGACTGCGCAATATACATGTATGTATATGACGTACTTGGTTTAAGCGTCAATAAACACATGTGTACATATGTGTTAAACTTTATTATATACATTATGTACAGTACTTTAATATATAATATATATATATATATATATCTAAATAATCTAATATATATATATATATATATATATATATATATATATATATATATATACATAGATAGATAATATGTCTGTTTATATGTATATATAATAATTAATATGACAATGTATTAAATTAGGTCAGTTGTTATTAGTCTTGACATCGAGCGTTCCGCGGTGGAGCGTCTGGATACGCTTTTTTAAGAAAATAGTTGTCTCCTCGTTTCCCTTCCACTGTTCTGACCCACCTCGTAGCTTCTCCCGTCCACCCTCTGATTCCAACCACATCACTGAATTTCCTCCATTTGTAAATTTTAATTTCACAAGCAGTCGACACTTCTTCAGTATAATTTGGATTAGAAATAGTCAACTGAGTCAAATTATTCACCAAATTTTGACCTTCAATAAAAGTAGATTTCTTCTCCACCGAGTCGCCCTTTCGAAAGTGTTTAGCAATTGTGTGCGAATTCATTTCAACAAATGCTCTAGTTTAGTTTTCGGATCGTTTTAAATTGTTTACTGATAAGAACTTTAGCTGCGAAACAGTAGGTACCAGTCCCTGACTTACCCCATAATAGTCTAGAACAACTTTTAGTTGCAAAACAGTAAATACCAGTGCCTAGGCTTACCCTACAGTTGTTATCAGTTCATTACTCATCCGAAGTAAAGTAAATTGTAAAAGTTGTTGGATATTTTCTTTGTGTAGTACTAAAGGCGTTTCGTCACTGCCAAATGACTCATCAGACGGTTTACGGCTACCGTTACACCTTTCATTTTATTGTACAAATTTATAATGCATTTTAATAACACAAAAAGCATAATCATTAATGCAAACAATTATGAATGCAGTTAAGCATACATTCAGGGAATGTCCACTGTTTAATAACAGAGGGTCCAAGCCAGTACAGTACATGTATAGTTCTTTTCGTGCAATAATCAGATTTTAGCTCTGCTTTAATATCAGTCATTGCTTCTTCATCGTTACAAGTTGTTTACCAGATTCCGTGACCGATTCTCCAGCAAAGTCAAAAACTTTGTAGGTGTAACAGTTCGTCGGGGTGACATCATCCGTAATCAGTCGTAATAATTCAGTTTGATTCGTCAATTCAAGACATTTGCAGAATCCGTCAAACGCTTCTGAGCCCTGCCGTTGAATTATTTGAAGAATTTCTTGATTACTTCGTAAGGAATCATCCACCGCAAATCGCAATTTTTGTCCTTGATACTGTCTGAAGATACTAAATTCTAGTAACAGCGGGATTATTTGTTCCAATTTAAGTTCAGACGCAAACCTGCACAGATGGGACATCAAACGAACGTTGCGACTATACTCCATGACTGATAGCATACAGACTAATAGTTAGTTTAATGTCAAAGCTATTTAAAGGCAGTTTTGTTTACCTAACGACAGTGAAACCAGATTATTCTAAATTTAACTAGTTTTTTCTGGAAAATAATACCGGTTTCATACGTGGTACAATAGTGAAATATATTGCACTAAAAACAGCCCTCTGAGTTCTTTCATCCGCGGCTTGGGACGCGGCATCGGCTCATTACTGTTTTTTTTATTTTTTTATTTTTTTTAATTTTGTTTATGTATATATTTTTCGTATATTTTCGAAAAAGCCAGACTATTTACATTGAAAAGATTGAAAGATTAAAATTTACATTCACCAAGTTATACACTATGTACATTTGCTCAACTGAGAACGAATTTGCATTAGACATTGCCCGAGAACATTCTTTCCCCTCCAATTTTCTCTCTCCTCAATACCTGATTCGTCAATTGCCATCCCAATAGCAAAAAATGAATCAAATTTTGAAGCCTCCGCAATTTCAGCTATTCCGGTATCAAGTAACGCCTTTCGAGCATCCATATTTTGCTGAAACTTTTCCCGCAATCGTGTCATTATCACTTCAGGTGCGACTTTACGCCAGACAGTTTTGTCAAGGCCGGGTATTTGCTTCGCCAGCTGCTTGCACTGTCTGGGAGACCAACACCGAATGATTTGATGGTACAGTTCTCGTGCGCCAAAAAAACAGCTTGATAGTACAGCTGGTACATGATACCGTTTAGCGCGAAGGGTGTTCTGTGAAAATTTGAAAACACTGAGTAACCAGAGTAAAATAAAAACAGAGGTGTGCCAGAGCTGGTGTTAGGGACCGACCGCTCGTGACAAGCCATGATGACAGACTGACGAATCTTTTGTTCTTCTTTCTTTTATACTACTCTGCGGTTGGTAAATTACGTGATTCAGTTAACCAATCAGATTTTGTTCCTTTTTTTGTTCTGGTTGCTGTAACGACCCGCGCGATTGCCGACTTTGGTACGCCGACGTCAGAAAGTAATCTTGCAAATTTTGGTGCATCTAGAGGACGTGGTATTTTCACGTGTTCAGGGGAAACAAAATATTTAATCAAATCAAGTATGTGTGAGCCACGCTCACCAATTCATACAAAATACGCTGTTGAGGGTCCAATTTAAGTTGCCCCTCTAAGTTGAGGGCCAATTTAATTTGCCCCTCTAAGTAGTGTAACAGTACCCTAGCTTTGTTTCTGTATGTTTTGGGTAATAGGTCTGCAATATCCTGCAATGTTTGTTGCCTCTGTTGACTAGTCTGTACAAGTGTATAGTCAGGTGGACGCCAGGGTTTGTTTTTGGGCAAAATACGGGGCAAATGCTCACGATTTTGAAATTTTGCTCACCAAAATTGAAATTTTGCTCAAATTCTGCTCACCGCTTTCCCGGTGAAGGTAACACAGATTAGGACTAAAACCTCGCTGTTTAAAAGTTTTGGGCAACAATAATTTAAAAAAACCTTTTGTTTTCTTGGGGGCTGCCGCCCCCAAACCCCCGCTACTTATCGACGTTAATGAACCCTAAAAAATGTTAGAGTCAAGCAAGTTCTGGACACTGTTGAGGTCGAAAACGTGCGATCCATAAACTGAGCTCTTCACACTGCAAAAAAAAGCAAAATTTTAATAAAACGTTTTCAGACAAAACAAAAATATTTTGGTGTTTGGAGACAGAAACAAGTTCAAAAAAGTACAAGTCAGTCCCATTGAAAAAATTAGTCAAAGTAATTCTGTCGTTCAAAGAGTTCAATAGCTGCCAAGGTAACAGCTATGTCAGCGCCAGTAAATTCTTCAAGTTCCGAATCAGAGTCCGGGTGTTGCATGTCTGATCCTGGCTACGTAGCAGACGTAGACAGTTCGCCAATGGAAATTATAGGGACTTCTGGTTGACGTGAATTCTTGGATAGCGACCTCCCTTTGACGTAACGGTGACGCTGGCAGTCGTTCAGCCAAATAGAAAACGCGGAATCATAATAAAAATCAGGGTATAAAAATCAGGGTACGGGGGGGCACACAGGCAAAGACGCATCAGCATATCCGCCGTTTCAGCCTAAAACAAATGTGGTTTCAGTTATTACGTAATGTTATAGCCAGAATAACATAGTTGGAGGCGCCGGCGCATACATATAACAGGGTTCAAAATCTGAACAAGCCGTTTACTGGCCAAATGATTGACCAAAAATATAATTTGTGAAAAAAGCCATAGTACGCATTTTTTAGCTCGGTCGTGGGGGTGTTGGGGGGTGCACTCCTTCTCTTTCTTCTTTCATACATGTATGTATAAGTCGGCATATGACTTTGCGATTTTCATCCAGATTTTGCCATATAATGGTGGCTGCAGCTCACATGATACAGGTAAACTAAGCAATGACTAATTTTTGTGAAAGATTTATTATCTACGTCAAATGTGCAACTACGAAAGCAGATAACAAAATTAGTGCTAATTACATGTAAGCTACTGCATGCAACATATATCTACATTTATATGTTTAACATATATATACTAATTTTTCGCAACTAGCAAGATCTGTAATGACAATTATGTTACCTTGAGGCGATTTCTCAGTGGAGTTTTGAGCCTGTTATGTCGATTCCACATCGGGCTGAGTCTGTAGCAGTTCAGGTTCAGACAAATCCGCTTCCAGCTCAGGTGAGGTTGGGTTAGTATCCGACTCGGATAGAGGGCGCGCTTCAGTTCGGGGTACAGTCGGTTGTCCGGCATTGTCAGTTCTTTTAATCCATTTGTGTATTATTTGAGAAAATATATTAAATTATTTCAATCTGTTGGTCTGTAATACTATAAAAACGAACTGAGTATACATTCCAAACTTTTCTACTTAATTTAAATCTAGTTTGAAAACTTTCAAAGAAAAAACTGCAATACCCCACCTTCTTGACATCCCCACCCATCCCCTGGGCATGGCCCATGCGCATAGACTGCATTCATTATTTCTATGTTGGAAGCTCGTAACATGTTTACATACTACTGAGCTTGAAACATGAATGACGCTTGCAGTCTACCCGCATGTACATGAGTATTATCAGTTGCATTCATTCATTCATTGAAACATTAGTCGAACAGGTTTTGTTCACATTGCACTGTATTATGCATTGTGCATGTATAGTGAACTGTGCCCACAAGCACTAACATATATAATATGCAGGATCAGTCATAAAGCAGTATCGGTCATATAATCCAGGTAAAACATGATGAACGACATTGTAGCAAAAACACAGACACGCCGTTATTGCAGAATTTTACTCTATTAGACACTTATTTTAATTGTTTGCATTTTGCTCACTGATTTGAATTTTTGCTCACTAAATTTGAAATTTTGCTCAATTTTGCTCACTAAAATTTTTGAAAACAAAACCCTGGG
>JASANF010007084.1:0-11516 GCA_030248245.1 Trissonchulus sp. WLG1_4 | reverse complement strand
AAATAGTAGAAATCGTTGTCATATAGGTGTGTAAAATTAAAACCAAACTTTTGTATTGACGTCTGAGAGTGCAAATCATCACTTTGGAAAAGTATGAGGGTTTGTATTCCCAAACAGACGCCAATAACTACTCACTAATAATATGATAGTACTATAACTATAACGAGATTATAGGAATAAAATCAAATTAAATGAATTTGGGCCACCTGATGGAATGCGGTTTTCTTGTGTATTTTTTAATAGCTTATGGTTTAAGTTGGTAAATTAATTCGGGTGCCGTTCGGGCTGTAATTGTTGGAATGACGTGACTATTCGATGGGTTTTTTACATATTTGTTGATGTGTACAACGAAGACTATACATAAGACTTTACGGTGCAGTTAAAGTCAAACAATGGCACCACAGTCTGATTCAATCATTACAAAACCAAAAACAACCTAAAGATTTAAGACATGTACTGTTTGCGTGCAAATCGCGTGATTTGTGACAGATTATGGTTTAAAAAAGATATTAACGGGCAAGGACAAAAAAAGCATCAAAATATAACTTCTAGGAACGACAGCAAAGACTAGAAAACGGCAAGTGAAGACTAAAAACATTATAAGAGGACCAAAAATGGCATCGGAAGTTAACAAACGGCACAGAAACGTAGAAACACATCAGACGTCTAAAAACGGCATCAGAAGACTAAACGGCAAGCAAGGACTAGAAACGGTATGAAAAGACTAAAAACGGCAGCAGAAGACTGAAAACGACGTCAAAAGGCGGAACAGTATCAGAGGACTAGAAAACGGCATTAGTCCAGTAGTCGGTATGAGAAAACTAAGAAAGCATCAGAAGAATAGAAACGACATCAGAAGACAACGGCTGGTGAAGACTAGAAACGGTATGAAACGGCATCAGAAAACAAGAAACTGCACAAAAACTGGTAATGGAAGCAGCAGACTAAAAGCGTGTTTTCTAGAAACAGAATCAGAAGACAAGAAACAGCACAGAAATGCGGAAACGGCATCGGAAGATTGAAACGGCACCAGAAGACAAACAACACAGAAAAACAGAAAAACAAAAAACGGCATCAGAAGACTAAAAACGGCATCAGAAGACAGGAAACAGCACAGAAACGCAGAAACGGCATCAGAAGACTAAACATTGCATCAGAAGACATGAAACGGCATTATAAGACTAGAAACGACATCAAATGACTATAAAGTGGCATCAGAATACCAGAAACGGTAAGATAAAAGTAAAAAACGGCAACAGAAGACGAGAAAACAGCATTAGAAACCTAAAGCTAAAACAACAATGGGAAGATAAAAAATGTCATCAGACGACGACGTCAGACTCGGCATAACAAAAATAGAAACGGCATCAAGAAAACAAGAAACAGCATCAGAAAACAAGAAACGTCACAGCAACCTAGAAACTGTGGCAGAAGACTAGAAATGACAGCAGATGACTAGAAGTGACATTGACTAGAAAACTGTATCAGAGTACTGAAAAAGCCATCACATTAGAAAACTGCATAATAAGTCGAAAAACTGCATCAGAAGATTAGAAACGGCTCGGCTTGTATAACTAGGTCCTAGTAAAAAAGTTAGTTTTCCTAAGCTGCGGTGAATTATGAGCCAATTGCTTGCTTCCAAGAAATACACATGTATCGGACCAGCCAGAGTGTTGTCAAGAGTTAGAAACTGGACATCATTGGACAACAGAAATAAGACTGAAAACCGACCTTCCCGTTCTCAGAAGAAACTAAAACAAAAGAAGCAGCAAGAGTGCACACACTTCTCTGTACAAGCATAGAAGCAAAAAGTTAACAACTATAATGAGTCCAGCACGAAAAACGAAGAAGTTGCTAAAAAGAAAGGGCTGCACTACTTAGAGACTCATGACCTAGACCATGACCCAATCGGACTAGTCAGTACATGTTCGCTCCTAAAGCTCATGTACTGGCTCTCCCACGGATGCCGGGTGAAGAGGATTTTATAACCCCAAACCCTTAAGGCGGGAGGTGAAGAAAAAATAGCTCATTTTGCTTGCCACATTTTCCACGTATGTAACGATTTTGGATGATTAAAAAACACTGGCAGCTGTTTTTTACCGGAACATACGTAATTTTTGGTGTTTTATTGAGTGTTTTGTAAACTAACTAACGTGTTACGGACAACCTTCCGGACACGGACACGGACCCGGACACGGACAATTACGGAAACTTCCGGACAACTATGAACTAGGCTTAAGGTTCCTGAAACATGACTTTTCTAAAAACGGCAATCTGGAACCAATTTTAGATGTGCGATAGCAAGCTGGTGTAAAACTATGTCCAAACACAAAATATGAAGTTGATTGAGGATACTGTAATGGATGACTAGTGAGCCACGTGACACAATTATAAGACTATTAGGCGTTTTTAAATTGTAATTAAGAAAATTGTGTTTTTTTCGAACAAAATTTGGTGACTTAGAGACATCTGGGCCCCGTTGCATAAAAATTTGAACAGTCTATCAGTCTAACAGTTGAACAGCTGAACAGTTATTTCCGTTGCATAAATCTCAACAGTGTTCAGTCACTGTTAACTGATAATTATCAGTGCTGGAACAGTGAATTTGAACAGTGAGCGTTGCATAAATGTCAACAGCGTTCACTGTTTAAGGGGGTAGTGTCGCGAAAGCAGTCGATTTTGCGTAACTGTAAAACATTTTTAGAAAAAGATAAGACATTGTTTTTAATATGTTTTGAAAATATATGCTAAGGCAAGTATTTTAGTCAAGTTTCATTAAAATTGATGCAGTATACAGTTAGCAGTGAGGTCGCAAAGTCGGAAAAATGACGTTTTAAAAACCTATTCACATTCGATTTTTTCGTCACAATTATCAATTTATTTGTTTAGTTTGTTTACATAGAGTAAAAGGACATATGTTGTAGTTTATGCACACAAATTTTAGTGCGAATTGCTTGATTGGTTGTGGAGTAATGCCTGTTTGAACTGTGAAACTGTGCGTAACCTGTAAGGTACTCACAGCAATAATAATAAATTGTAAAAAATTTAGACACTTATTTTGAAATCAAAAGAAAAACGAAGCTTCATTTTTTATTTTTCTTATTTGTGGCAAAAAACCGTGCGTCAAAACATTACATGTACTTCACAAGCTGGCCAATCTGATATCTGGCTTGATTTTTTGAACTTTTATGTCTCTATTGTATGATGTCTGGCTCACAAATGGTGATTGGTTAAAAATATTGGTAGATATTGGTAGTCTAGTGTCTGGCAGTAACTATTTAACACAGTATAGCATTGGACTAGTTTCTCAGTGAACGTACAATTTCAAAGCAAAAAGTTCTCATTTTTCAGCCTACGAGCAAAACTGCTTTGGCGACACTACCACCTTAACTGTTCAAAATGGCCTATCAGTCTAACGGTCGAGCTCGACCGTTCAAGTATTGAACAGTAGCTGTTATTTTTATATTTTTCAAACTTGTTTGAAAATATAAGTAGACTTTTTACTAATTTATAGTTTCTACACCCTTTTACACACTTAATTTGTTGTCGATTTGATCTGTTGTCACAGATATTTGCAATAATTCGTTACAAAATATTGCATTCAGTCCTTCATTGTGTGTATTACATTGTGTTCATAAACAAAAAGCCGAAATGTTTCTGCCGTTTTGCACCGAAGCTGAATTTTGTGTTATGCTAATTTTTTACAAGCTCCAAACAAAATTTTTACAAGATTTTATTTTCTGGCTCAACGAAGTTTTTTAATGATTGCATATATTTACCAGTTACCACATAAAAAACAGTATTTACCACATAAAAAATTAGTTCTACAGTACAATGTTTAGTTGACGATTCTTTTGTTTAGAATGTTCGACTTTGAGTATGAGGATGATTGGGCTCCGGAAAAACTAGCAAACGAAGCAGTGTGGCGTAAACAATGAGTATTTGGGCCTTGCATTAATTAATACTTTTTAACTTTTTTCAGGTATGAGAATCAGTGGCTGTTCAGATTAAACCATGAAAATATTCAGTTCATTTGTAGTTTTTTAGGAGCGAAGGAAAAACTGCAAATTATTTGCTGCTAGTGTGCCAAGGCCCAGTCTAGAACTACGTGTACACTGTTCAACTGTTCCAATCCACTGTTAGAATTCTACTGATAATGAACAGTCCACCTTAGCAACGGAAATGTGAACACTGTTCTTTATCAGTCTAACAGTTGAACAGTTGAACACTGTTAGACTGTTCACTTTTATGCAACGGGGCCCTGGGGTGGATTTCACTACGGTGGTTTTTAAAAACCATGGTTTAAACCACGACTATGGTTTAAAAAAACCTGTTCGACAGAATATTTCGTTACGAAATTATTCTAAAATAGAGCAATGTCTAATGTAATGTTCTAAAAAACTGGGCTGACTGAGCACAACCATAGTTTAAACCTGGTTTAGAAAAACCATGATTTAAACTGCATTTCACCAACAATTTAAAACCATGGTTTTTCAAAACCATAGTTTTAAATGACAAAATTAACATAATATAGGATTTTTTATATAAAATAACTAATAAATGAAATAAATGGATAAAAAAGGCGTTAATACTGTTATTATAGTACGATACGAATACAATATTTTTACGAAAAAACACTGGTTACCCTCCTCTAAAAACTGTACATACATTATTTGGTTGTCGGGTTCGATGGTCCCTTAAGGGGGTAGGCTACCCAGGTCAAAAATCAAAGTTCTCTAATTTCGCTTATTTTCACATATGTTACTCCCCCAATGCTTTGTGGGTGCTTTGTTTTGTCTTTTGTGGGTTGGGGGTTTGGTTGTTTTGGTTTTTTTTTTTTTTTGGGCTGGGTTTTTTGGTGTTTTGTTTGTGGTTTTGGTGGTTTTGTGCTGTTGGGCGGCTCTTTTTGTGTTGTTGTTTTGTTGATATGTTATGTCTTGTTTATTTTTGTTTGTTTTGTTTTTCTCGTTTCGTTTGCCTGTTTGCTGGGCCGGAGGTTGGGTTTGGACGACGAGGGTGAGTTGGATGAGCCTGTCTTGTGTTATGTGCGGTTGATCTTGTTGTGGTTTTTTGTTTTGTGTTGTGGTTTTTCTGGGAGCTGGTTGCCTGGTTGGCCGTGGTGGGGTGTGTTGTGCGTCGGTGGTCGCTGTGTGTGTTTTGTCGGCGTTCCTTGGTGGGGCTTTTCGTCTGGTTGGAGCCGGTTGGTGGTGATCCCGTTGGTCTGTGGGTCTCTGCCCCTGTGGGTGTCCTTAGTAGCAGCTTCTGGCACTGCCGATGTGCTTGTGCAGATGCGGCCGTTTCTGCAGATGTGATATTTTGGTATTTGTTTAACTTTATAAAAGGGGGAAAAGTGTTAGGAACTGGATTACTAGTTATTGTTTTTTGTATATCTGAGATCGAACTGTCGAGTGACTATATATATATATATATATATATATATATATCTCATGTTTTTGCATTTGTAATTGCAATCGAAATTCCAATTTATAAAAGCTCGTTAAAGTAGGTGGACTAGGTATACCTGTTGAGAATAGGAATACGATCTTCGTAGGGCAGACACTGTTTTCCGCACCCTATTCGCGCGACCTTCAGCTAAATTATATCATGTGCTCATCAGGGTTGGCAGTCTCGGTCTCGGTCTCGTAAAAAACCCGAGACTAGGCTGGTCTCAGTCTCGGTCTCGGTAGGAAAACCGAGACCTGTCATAGGGTGGTCTCGGTATTTCAGATGAGACTTGAAGTTTTCAAAATTTTCCAACATCACAAAGATTTTTTTTGCAATTTAAGTTTCTAAATAGAATGCCAAGCATGAAATGGTCAAAACTGTCTGCTGCAGAAGAATGTTAGTTCACCGGCAAACTCTGGCTAACTTCAAGTTTATACTTTGTATATCAAGCTAGATTTTATATTACAGTTTGAGCTAAAATGGGTTGTCTGACTTAGCGATGTTGTATTTGTATGTGAAACCTCTTATGTTAAACAGTAAAAATACTAACCATCATTTACATATATACCAAATAGTGCTAACTTTGTAGCTGATTTGTAATTAAAAATTTGCTGGCTTCTGCGACTATACTAATCTCGAATTGGGTGGCAGTTTAATTGAATTTCTTAAGTACCAACCTCTCAACGCATGTCAAAACATAAGTATATATCTGAAAAAACCTAAGTACAATCAAATGCTTTTTGGGTGGTTGGGGCATCAAACATAACTGTGTCAGCGTGAGAAACTTTTCTGGTCCGTGATGATGTCTACTATCAGAACTTCTGATAGTAGCACTACTGCACCACTGTGCTGCACAGACGATTCTACGCTGGCACCTGAGTCAGCCTGCGAAAGTGCCAATATATGTATGCAATGCACTATAAAATGTGGTATACGAAGAAGTGTGCGAAACTTTTAAAAAAGAACCAAAAGTTGACAAAATAGCGGGAAAATAATCGCATTCACCGGTTGTCACTCACCTTTCACGCATCCGGTCGTTCCAATGTTAAATTTCACACAACTTCGCAAGTCATACATTCATACAACCTAACCTAATGGTCACTTTTTTGTACCTTAATAACTAAATTTTCACGCTTCAAAGTATCTCAAATTTTTAAAATTGAAACTTGAAAAAAAGGTCCCCCAAGGGCTGGTCTCGGTCTCGTAGGTCTCGTTTCGGTGGTCTCGGTTGCCTGGTCTCGGTCTCGGTCTCGGCCTCGGTTGCAAACCCGAGACTTGCCAACCCTGGTGCTCATGTAACATACAGGCGTTTTTTACACTAACTCAACATTGGCAAATGGCAAAAACGCTACAGCGGGCACTCATAATAATTTTAGCTGAAATGTCGACTGTTGGCTGAACGGCTGAAATAATTCGAGGGTGTGCAAACAATCGGTCAGGGATTGCTAAGGTTCTCGTCTCGGCTGACAAGGACGCTGAAAACCCTACCTCGCACCAATGTATTTTGCACGCCATAAATGGGTCAATTTAGGTCGCAGTTTCTTGTAAGCTCTTGTTTTTCGATAATGGACTCTCAGATTATGAATTTGTTCCTACTGTAGCTTACACACATCTAACACAATATGCATAATTTAAATATGATCGAATGAAGTAAGTTGAATGAAGTAAGATGCTTACTACGTACATATACATATATTTCGATCAAACGATCAGTTAAGGATCTGGATAAGGTCTGCAGTTATTTCACAGAACCTTTTTATCAAGCATATATACTTTACAACAATATATATATAATAATAATAATATGAAAATACAATTGAAACAAACCCAGAACGGGCTGTAAGTTCGCGCGAATAGGGTGCGGAAAACAGTGTCTGCCCTACGAAGATCATATTCCTATTCTCAACAGGTATAGCAGGCGGGGAAAAAAACCCACCCCATTTTTTGGGGGAAAAAAAACCCACCCCAGTTCCGGAACTTGGGTACGTGGTACAGGTCTAAAAATTTGCCAGCGTATAGTACAGTCCCTGTAGGCAAACGTATATAAGCGGTATCCAAAAGGGGTCTCGCTGGTATTTTTTATGAGTCAAAAATTGGACCCCCCTATTTTTGACCCGACATGGCTCCAAGGGAGGTGAATTTTGGAGTCTCATTTCTCAGCACTAAGAGATGCGAGCTCAAATGTAAAAACACTTTTACAGAGGACTACCCTTCCTCTATTCATGACCGCAGTGGTAGGTCCCTCCTTCTTTCGTACGAGGGGGGGCACGACCGAAATTAGACGGGGTAAAAAAAACCCATGTGGGGGAAAAAACCCACTTTTTAAAAATGGCCTGGTGATGTCGAAAAACCTAGTAGCTACCCCAAAAGACTCATGGTAGTGCAAAAAGACGTTTATTATTAACACAAATGCGCATATTGACACTTTCTTGATTGAATTCTGGAATACGGGCCTAATAGTCGGACTTTGTCATTTTGAGGTCCCTTTACAGCGAAAAGTAGTATTTTCTGGTACTATTGCCAGTTTTTGTTCCTTCTAGAGAAGGAACTATTGTTTTGAAACCAACTCTGCGTAGTGTAAATATAGCAGCCACATGCTGTTATGCTGATATGATTAACACGTAAAGTCAGTATGGGAGCTGACTCACCTTTTTTTTTGAAAACGGCGTTTTTCACAATTTTAAATGAAACAATTATAAACAACACTTTTTAGAGGTCTTAAATTGTAATTTTGACTGATTTTTGTTGATTAAAATTTTTTGCGCATGCTATTGTTTCAGACAAAATACATACGCAATTCACGTGACTGTCTAGACAATTGTCTGTTTTCCAGTTTCAAACTTCCACTTTCATAAAAAATGTGGCATAACCTCTAGTAGGTACTTCAGTTAGCAAGAAGCAAAGTTAATGTAGGTTTATTATTATTAAAAAATATATATAACTATATTTTGAATATTTGAATGATTGAGCTCTCAGATCAGTCAAGTTTTTCTCCAGAGCAGTAGCAATTTAACATAAACAGTAATTGCCGAAGCGTGGCCGAGTGGTCAGAGGCGCTACTATAAGAGGATTGTGTTATGACTGCATGGGTTCGACCCCCACAGTTGTTTTTTTTTCAAAAAAGTTGTTAGTTACTGTTGTCTTCAAAGTCTGTTTTGAACTAAAATTTTTGTCAACAAAGTACACTAGTGCTGGCTGAAATCATAAGTACTTTCGGCAACTGTTACATGTTTCTGCCCAAATTTTTCACAGTAACTGATATATTTATGTAAGCGTTGATATATGTAAATTAAGAAACTGTAGCAAATAATCATACTTTCTAAAATCGCAATGCACATTGAAGGCGAAGCTGATTTTGGCGAAATGGGTGACAAATATGGATTTTGCACTCAACAAAGGAACCTTGCCCCTTTTGGGGCCTGCTTGTTTGTATGTTTTTAATTATAACCTGTTAATTTCTCTTGTTTAAACGCCAAATAACCGAACAAAATTAAATTATGGCCGTTACGACCAGTCACAACCACTTACGGTACCCCCCACTGAGTGTCGATGGCGTAAAAAGTCGCCATAAAGTGCAAATTTTGCATGTATTTGAAGCGATATCGCAACTTTTTAGTTGTTTTCAACGTTTTCAGGCGAAATAAAGGTGTTTTGTTTTCAAATCTGAAAATTCAAAATTTTATAATGGGCTGCGAAGGGCAGTTTTTAAACTTGTGTACCTGAGGCCCCATAGCAAATCTGCGTATAGTTTTGGCATCAGGGGCCTCTACTACTCCGAATACGTGCCACAAAGTTGAAAAACTACCGCTAACATACTTTTCGGGTGATTTATGGGGTGGGTTTTTTTCCCCCAAATGGGTTTTTTCCCCGGCAAGTTTTTGGCTTCCCGCCAAAAAACGGTAAGAGATAGAGAAATGAAACCGGTCCCAGCGTTTAGAGCAAGGTTAGGCCTACGACAGATTTTTTTGGTTTCCCGTGAAAACGTATAGTCTATGAGCTACATGACGAAATATGAAAATGCGGGTTTTTTTTCCCCGCCTGCTATATACCTAGTTCACCTACTTTAACGAGCTCACACGAATTGCATATTCTCGTTAAAGTCTTGTACCAATGCTTTTACAAGCTCAGCCTGAGTATTTTTCCGCTTTAGACAGACAGTAACCTATTCTACCCAAGGAGCCGCCCGACAAGGGCATTTTTCTTTACTAGTCCACTCTCTTTTTCCGCTGTAGTGGAAACGAAGCACAGAACATATCACTACATATAGCTATGACGGCTTCACTGCCTGAAGCGGACCAATGTAGTATATATGTACGTAAGTGTACATGTGTACATGTATATATATACAATACCGATGTAAAATTTGACCCCTTCGATTCCCGTTCGGGGGGTGTTGGAATCCAGGTAGGTTCCAGACAAAAACAAACCACGGATTCGTAATCAGGGACATCAAAATTCACGTTTTGAAAGTTTTACCCTGTTACAAACTGCTACTCCGATGTTACAAACCGATCCTTTATTGCTCTGCTGTCTAACTACCCTAGTCAATAGTACTGTAAGCTCTTCCGACTGTCTTCCCTTTGGCTCACCACAAGCTTCCACTAAGTGACCGGAATTCTTTACCAACTTTGTGAGGCTTGACCAGACAATCACAAGCACTGCTAGGATTCTGCTTTCCCATTCATCAACAAACACATTGTATGGTCGTCTTTATTTGTAGCACAAATACTGCACAAATCACAGCTTTCACGTCAAATTGGACTGAATATATTCAACTATTCTTGTCTCCAACCATTGTCGTACGATTCCCGGTGACTAACTCAAAGTTCTGCCTCAAGAACGTTTTTTGTAATCACTCACCACTTACAGTAACTCACTCTTGTAACACTCCCCCGCTTTGATAAACCGTCCCGGTTTAAATATTGGCCAATAAAAAAAGCCTGGGAATTAGACTAAAATTAAACTAATTTTAAAAATAACTAAGTATAAAATTTTTACAAAACTGTAAAACCGCTAGTTAATGTGTTCCATACAGTATAACCAACAATATAAGATAGTATAACAGTAACAACAAATAATACATAAGTACATATATCGGCTGAAAATTGCTAGCTAACCGCTGCAATGCAATATAAATTGGTTCAGTTCAGGGTTTTTTTTTCAAAAAATTTTGTGTGCATAATTGTGCAAAATTTTAATTTTAGTGTGCAAAATTTTATTTTTCTGTGCAAACTGTAAATGCGTTTTCCTCGCTTATATAGAAGCATATATACGCGTTTTTATACCTCTAGAGGTACGTCCGTATCAGTGGCCTACTCAGAAAAAAATTTCGGGGGTGGGAATGACTTTTCAATTTTTTGTAATGGGTCAAAAAACGCACTTATTAGCATTTTGAACACTCATAAAACGCCTTACAAGCGCAAGATTACTAAACCAATAAGTTGCAGCGGTCTAGGGGCAGTAGCCCCCAGCAAAAAATTGGCGATCTTTCCAATTTTTAGACCCAATTTGGTCAACTGGAGACGTATCAGAAATTTCTTCCGACAGAAAAATTAAAACAAAAGATAGTAAGTAACGTCACATCATACAGTGTGTATATAACGCAAGTATATAAATTTAGCATAATATACTGGTGTGAACATGTAAATGCAGCATAATGTACTCATCTATACATGCGTAGGCTTTGATGAAAGATATGTAATAACAAGGTTTAGTATTAGTAAGCCACAAAGTCGCAGGGGTCTGGGGGCAGCAGCCCCCAGAAAATAAATTTGGGAAAATTTTTGATTTTTATGCCAAATTTGGTCAATTGGAGACGTATCAGAAAATTTTTCCGGCCGGACCATAAAAACCAAAGAAGGGGCCCTTGATGCCAGTAGATGCAGGGGTCTGGGACTCTGGGGGCGGCAGCCTCCAGAATTTTTTTTCGATTTTGCATTAAAAACAGTGCATTTTTAGCACATCCCAGGCCCATCGGACGCTGTGCATTATTGTGCAAAATTTTAATTTTTGTGTGCAAAATTTTAAAAAAGTGTGCATTTGCACAGGGTTTTGCACAATAAAAAACCCTG